>VDFB02383886.1:0-126625 GCA_007258455.2 Sequoia sempervirens | reverse complement strand
TATTAAAGATGTCACATACAAAACCCTAGCAGCTGGAGTAATGAATATTGTGCTAAAGAGGATAGTGTGTTGGGGCAGATTTAGGAGATCTCCACATTATCTAATTACAGGAAAATACATCATTTATTTATTTTTTAAATTAAAAGAAATCATTCTAAACCCTATATAGGATACATTGATACTTCAAAATCCTCTGAAGGAATTTGAGATTATGCAAATATATGTCAAGTAACATTCATAAGGTTTATAAAATCTTGATCACTCTCTAGAATAGCCTATTAAACATGGGTTGTGCTTGAATGCACTACATAATTGATATAGCACAACCACTCTGCATATCAACCAGAGTTATAGGCTCTTTATTGGAGCAAGAGGTAATCACTCTTTGATCATGCTATAATTACATCCTAACCTGTTAAACTTGAGACAACCTGAATGCACCCAATGATGATTGACACCTACATTATACAACCTGAATTAACTACATTATATGAGTGCCGCCATTTCTATCACAACATAGCCACATTAAACTTGGGTCACACATGAATGCATCATGTATTTGTTATAGCACAACTGTGCCACATGACCAATAGAGTTATGGATCACATAATTACAGTCACAAGAATCTGTTCCTTGGTTGTTATCTTATGGTGATTCCACACAACAAAATCTCGACATGAAATTCTCAAAACCCTTAACCTCTAAAAATGAAATCTGATGAGATGTTGCTTTAAAATATGATTTTCAAACTTGGAACTACAAATCTAACTTCACAACTGAATTCTGCAAAAAGACAATGACTACTCCCTAACCCGCGATATCTTCTTGAATTTTTTCTAATTTTCCCAAGAAAATCGTCCTTAGTTCTCCACAAACTATCTCAAGTAGAGCAAAACACTGTCGCAATAAATTAGGTGCGAACTCACTTTTCTTTATGTCGGCCACAATTTTTTTATTTTTTATTTTTTACGTTTGTCAAAAATTCGACGAAAATGATAGCCAACATTTTGACGAACCCCAGGTTCGTCAAAATTTTGATGAACGTCAGGGATAAACTTTCAAAAAATTGTAAATTACACATCAAATTTTACAAGCATCCGGCATACATCGAATTTTACATATTTCGCCAAACAGTTTCGTCGGATTTTGCAGTCAAATGTATTAGTGTGGTCTCATGGTGATGTCCAAATTTCTTTGAGGCATTTTTTCAAAAAGCTCACTGCCTTTTCTATGCTACCACATTTTCGATACATGTCTACCAAAGAATTTTATCAAATAGTCCACTTCCTTGCTGCTATGGCTAAAAGCCTAAAGAAGGTGCTTTCCAACAAACTATGGATTCTTGGAAAAAAAACTATCAAAGCATAATAGTAAGCAATAGCATAGACAAGGTAGTGAGTAGTTTGAAAAAATGCCTTGAAGAAATGTGGTCTCATGGTGAAGGAATGCCATGGACATCACCATGAGACCACATTTCTTTGAGGCATTTTTTCAAATAGCTCACTGCCTTTTTTATGCTACCAAATTTTTCATACATGTCTACCAAAGCATTTTATCGAACAATTCACTTCCTAGTTGGTATGGCTAAAAACCTAAAAATGGTACTTTCCAACAAACTATGAATGCTTGGAAAAAATCTATCAAAGAATAATAGTAAGCAATAGCATAGACAAGGCAATGAGTAGTTTGAAAAAATTCCTAGAAGAAATGTGGTCTCATGGTGATGGAATTCCATTCCATTACCATGAGATCACATTTCTTTAAGGAATTTTTTCAAACAAATCACCACCTTTTCTATGCTACCACATTTTCCATACATGTCTACCAAAACATTTTATCAAATAGTTCACTTCCTTTCTACTATGGCTAAAAGCCTAAAAAAGGTGCTTTCCAACAAAATATGGATGCTTGGAAAAAATATATCAAAGCATAATAGTAAACAATAGCATAGACAAGGCAGTGAGTAGTTTGAAAAAATGCCTTGAAGAAATGTGGTCTCATGGTGATGGAATGCCATTCCATCACCATGAGACCACATTTCTTCGAGTATTTTTTTCAAACAGCTCACTTCCTTTTCTATGCTACCACATTTTCCATACATGTCTACCAAAGCATTTTATCAAATAGTTCACTTCCTTGCTGCTATGGCTAAAAGCCTAAAATAGGTGCTTTCCAACAAACTATGGATGCTTGGAAAAAATCAATGAAAGCATAATAGTAAGCAATAGCTTAGACAAGGTAGTGAATAGTTTGAAAAATGCCTCAAAGAAATGTGGTCTCATGGTGATGGAATTCAATTCCATCACCATGAGACTCCATTTCTTTGAGGCATTTTTTCAAACAACTCACCGCCTTTTCTATACAGACAAGGAAGTGAGTAGTTTGAAAAAATGACTCAAAGAAATGTGGTCTCATGGTGACGGAATGTCATTCCATCACCTCAAGACCACATTTCTTTGAGGCATTTTTTCAAACTACTCACTGCCTTAAGAATAGAAACCAAGCCTTTAGCAAAAATTCCCCTCAAAATTATTTTCAAGATTCTCATCCTAATCCTCAATTTACCAATCCTGGAACCTTCCATCTGTTATTCCACTTGTTTATATCCCCACCCCTCCCTCTTCATGTCATGATTTCCCTCCATCTCATAACCAAGACCACACTATACCATCCACCCCATCCCAACATAATACCATAGAGAAGGGAATGAATTGCTTGAAAAAATGCCTCAAAGAAATGTGGTTTCATGGTGATGGAATGCCATGACACATTTGTTTGTAATGGAATTCCATCACCATGAGATTGCATTTCTTTGAGGCATTTTTTCAAACAGTTCACTTCCTTCTCTATGCTACCACAGTTTTCGTACATGTCCACCAAAGCATTTCATCAAATGGTTCACCGCCTTGCTGCTATGGATAAAAGCCTAAAACAGGTGCTTTCAAACAAGCTATGGATAGAGCAACTAGTAAGCATGATAGTGAGAAATGTATAGTTCAATAAGCACTCAAAATTTTTTTTCATTATCTCATACATTATAAGCCATGACGTGCATCACTATTGTAGTATTCGTGATTGAATAATTTGTTGTTTTATTTTCAGATCTTGTAAGTGGAAAAACCTCCAGATGTTGATAGGGAAATGTAGCTTGGTGTTTCTACTACTATAGACTCCTTGATGCCTCTCACGGGGGTATGCGACATATTACTAAATTTCAATTTACATTTGTTGTTATAGTTGTTAGTTAGTGAAAAATCACACCATTATTGATTCGTAGTTTAATTTCTCTTTGGATGGTTTCTATAGGGCTTTAACATGCCACAACATGGGAATGCAAATATTTCCCTTGAGGAGAGTGATTGTCTAGAGGCGGTAAGTGATTATTTTGCTAAATATATCATTTTTTATAATGTAATTTCTATATATTAATGTCTTTACTTGTTATTGTAACAGATAAAGCTTGATTGGAAACTAAACCTTAGGAGGAGGAGCAGGAGCACTCCTCTACCTCAGAATAAATGAGTGATAGACTTATCGCCATCTGACTGACAAGCAAAGGGCAAGAGTTTATTTCGAGAGCATGGAGGGAAATGTGTTTTGATTCCAAGGCTCTTTGTTGTATGCCTATATGACATTCTTGTAAGCCTATATGGCTATTTTGTATATATTTTATACTTATATCGACATATATTGATGTATGCCTACATGGATATTTGGTTAATACAAATATTTTTTATTGATGGTGTCCATATTTGCATTATAAATCCATGGTTCTTGATAGATATGAATTACGTGTATTCAAGTATATACTTTACAACTTGCGTGTATACTTTGTGAGTTACATGTATTCCAATGTATAATTTGGACTTACATGTTTTCATGCATATACCTTATATTCATGCATATACTTTGTATTAATGCATATACTTCAAGGCTTACGTGTATTTGAGTACTTGTGCTTCACTTATTCACATGTATGCTTGATTTATTCACGTGTATACTTTTTAATTGGTTAGCCCTAGGTAGCATTGCTCATTATTGTCCTTCATGGTTTGTCTTGAATATTTATTGATTGATGCTAAACAACTTCAATATTTCCAAAAATGATTCACCAATGAGATCATTTACTTATGTGCTAATTCAATATGGAATCGAAGGAAGAATTTAAAAGGGATAAAGCTAGGAGGAGAGGGAAGATATATATTTATAGTGTAACCTATTGTACCTTCTCTATAAAAACCTCTAATGACTCTTGTATGCTTTGCTATTCTATTTTCTACTTTTCATATCCCATTTCATAGGTGGATCATCACTTCTCTCCATTTTTTTCTGTCTCCTCTTCTAGATTCTCACCTTCGCTTGTGGTATTCTAAAATAAGCTCTACTTTGTGGTGGGCACCCACTAAGATTCAATTTCTTCTAAGATGTCTGAGTTGGTTGAACATAGCTCCTAGTGATTTGACATGTTTGGGTGCGCAAGAGGACTGTGCCTAGTGTAAATGTACCAATCTAGACATGTTGGAATAGTCTGTTTGGTCATATGAGTTGCAGAACGAAAGTTACACCACTTTGCAACTTTACATTGCTTGCATTTGACAAATTTTTCCTCAAATGAAAAGTTGTTATCAACTGAATGTGCACCCTTTGTTGAACCTTGTTCAACCACTCAGTGAAACATTGGAAGACCTCTCAAAGTGTGGGCTTTGAAAAAAAAAGATCAACCTCTAGAGAAGGTTGGCTTCCTATATGGTTATCACCTAAACTATTCTACTATTATGTTAAGGAAAAGGGGAAGAGAAAAATGCATAAACTGAAAATGCTGAAAAATGAAACTAAGAAGATGATACACCAAACTAAACTAGGACATAAAACTCAGTTTGCAAACACTTGAATACAATGACATAAATTAAACTTGCACAACTCATTACTGCATGCCTTTGCATAAGTATTACACAAAGAGGTCCTAATGCTCAAACTCCTAGGAAGAAGATACCTCCACAACTAAAAGTCATTTGCATTTTTGACACAGTTTGCAACCTGCATTAACATACTTTTGCATAAAGGTGTTAAAATCTAAGACAAAGTTATAAGGAAATGGACATTACCTCACATATAACTTGATCAATCAATTGAATGCACACAATAATGCAAAGAACAAGTAGGAAAAAATTTAAAATCAATGATATCCAAGGCCTTCACTATATTTCATATCCCAAAATGAGTTACAAAAATATTCCAAAATTGTCTAAGGACTGAAAAGTCGCTAAGTCCATAAAAATACATAATCAGAACTAAGTACAAATGAGTCAACCAAGTGACTATATCCCCAAACTCCCTCCAAATTCCACCAAAAAGGATCTAGAAGCTCCATGAGCTTGTATGCCTCGAAAAAGCCCAAAAAATAGCAACCAATACTCCTCCAAGAGAGCTCCAAAATGTTGAAAAGTTCAACTTTGTCCATAACCAACCACAAGAACTCCCAAAATTGCTCCAAGATGCTCCAAAAAGCCTCAAAAAGAGGAAAACAACTCCCTATATGCTTGGCACATGTTTGCAAACTGATTACAACATCCCCTATATGCTTGCAAAAGCATAAACATCCAACAACTAACTCCTTGAACATATCTTTGTTTGCAAACGTACCATCTTATCTTGCATTACAATAACATTTAACTTTAGTGATTTATAATGACATCACTAAGATAAATGTTTTACATTTTTCAAAATTCAAAACAAATTTCAATTTATGCAAGGATAAAAATGACTTGACCCTTGCAAGAACAAAAGACTCACCATGTTTGAAGGGAAAATGAAAAAGGCATATTTGACTTGGTCCTTCACAAGGAAAACAATACATATTAAGGGGAATTAGTAATATTTGAAAAGTTTTAAATAAAAGGCAAAAATTCCTTTACTTTTGTCAACCCTTATTAGGGTTTCCAAACCCTAACACAAAAGTCACAGGCAAACATTCATTTCCACTTTCATTTTTACTTTTTAACTTCACTGTGCTTTTGACTGCTACCAACATAGGGTTTCAACTGGAGCATTCATGGAGGATCCTTCATGGCAGATTCTGACATTACAGTGGCATTTTAAATAGATTTCAGGCAAAAATAACATAAAAAAGCTCGGGTGAGCTTGTTGTTAACACCTTTTTGTATTTCCTATATAAAAATTGCTCATTTCGAGTTTTGTGCATGTAGAAAATGGTGAACATGTTTGTATATTTTCTTTATGCTCGGTCTTTGTATGAAATGCTTATAGAACTTTTGTATATTTACCCACACTTGCATTATTCACTTGGAATTTACAAGTAAAAGAGCTCTCTATTCTCCATGGCCACAACTTTATATATTGTTGTAGGTATTAAAGGCTCTCGTGGCCGAGTTTCTCTATGATCATAGCATTTTGGGTCTACATTCTTTAATAAAAAGGTTTTTCAATACTTCTTCTAGATCTACTTTCTTCATCAATTTCTCAACATCCTTCATGGATTTCTTAATTGGTCTCATTTCCTTGAATTAATTTGAATATCTCCACATAAGGTAACATTGAAACATTTGATTCTTCTCAAACACTCAAAACCATCCTTCACAGTGCTATGATTGGACTCTCACAAGATTCCCCTACACAAAACCTTCGATGGAGTTTTAAAGTGATTGGCTAAAATCAAGGACAATTGAACAAGCATAAAAAGACTTTTAGTATCTGATGTATGTCAACAACCGATACAATTGAAGACTGACCCATGACTCAGATTCAAGTGTATATCGCATAGATATTCCATATTCCAAGCACCCTTGTTGTTGCTTTCCATTTATTATTATTTTCTACTTCACATGACCCTCATGGTCTCAAAGCCCAAACTACAAGAAACTGTTTTTTTCTCTCAATCTATTTAGACTCAAAATATAGTGGGACTATCATTCTTTCTTGCATAGTCATCAATGCCTCTATTATGGATGCTGAAAAGTGATGCCTCTAATGATTTTTATAATGTAGTATCCAATGACTTGACAACACCATATGTGAAGATGAATATAGAATAAGGCATGTAGAAAAGGCACAGTTCCATGAAATAAATACTTGTGAGATTTATTGCACAGAATGGTTGTCATACCTATTTTTAGCATAACTGTCACCATTATCCTTTGTTATGACATAATTGCATCTTCAAACTCTGCTTTCCTTGAGACAACAACACCATAGGTTAACCTCTACTTTCCTCACAATTGAATTGTTCTATGGTTTCTATGATCACTTTCCATTCTACCATTTGAGGTTTTGAATGTCCTCAACCCAATCCTTGGTCTTCATAATATTACAAGTATGTCACTCATGTTTAATGCTCTCCTAGCTATCATAGGGGTCAATGCATAGTTATGGATCACTGTCAAGGTCATTGCCTCAAATATTTGACTGTATTTTGTAGAGAGACTGTGCTTCCACTGTCAGCTTAATGAATGCCTTCATATCTTCCATAAGCTTCTTGCACATATTCCACATATCATCCATACAAATAAAACCTATTCACCTTCCAATTCCATTTTCTCTAACCTACCATGTTATTATCTTATGATGCTATCCATCAAAAGATTGGCATGTTCTGACAATAGTTTGAACCTACCCCTTTCTTGTCATGGGGTTCCCTTGGTCCATTGCATACATGGTGGATTGTCTTCATCAACTTTGTCTTTCCCCACTTCTTTAAACTCTGCCCTTAAAAGTTGCTCAATTGCCTACTCTCATGGTAGTACATTTGTGATGAATTCTATTGGTAACAAGCAATGCACTCCAAACACTAGCAAGACTTATTGACATGGTTTTGATTAAATAAGGGGTATCACTATCACTGTGAAATGACTCTCATTAATAATGATATTTATTACTTGTCAATATCACCATGATTGATGAGATTTATCAAAAGGGATTCAATGATGATATAAAAATGCAACTATCCCTCTATAATGAAAGCAAATGGCAACATGCTGGGCTCAACCCTTGTGGGAGCCACATTTCACCCCACATGCTGTAATCAGATGAAACAAAATAGTAACAAGGATATCAACTATACCTGCACAAGAAGCAAACATGTTAGATTAAAACTGAGCATATGATAGATGTGTTTGACAACTCTCTTGTTTTTTTCTGGATATCTATGGTATGCTTGGCTATTTGAATGCACATGAGGATCAAATTATATGTTTATAGATGTATGCCCATATTTTGACTGGTGATCCTTCATTGCTCTAACAACACTCTTCTCACACAGATGCAGGGAACTTAGGAGTAGCAAGGAGAGCATCAACCAGAAGCAAGACAAGCGAGAGGGACTGAAGATGATGCATAACAAAGCAACCGAGATTCGTCATTTAGGCAATGACGGGTCTCGTTTCTCCTTATGTGCATTCTTTCTCTTTTATATCTATAAATGTATAGTTTTTTCCATTATATGCATTATGATAGTTAGTCCCACGACTTGTGTGGGACACCATACATTTATATTATCAATAAAGACTACATTTTTGAAAAGATTGTGCACTTTCCACTATGTTGTATGCATCTGCATAATGCAATGTAGTATTGTAGTCTTCTGATATTTCTTTATGCACATGAATGTGACATAGCATAGTTAAAATGTACCTTCTTTTCTTTGTAAAATGTAAATAGATCTACTTGTTTGAGCTAGTAGCTAAAATAGGTAACATTTTTTGTAACATCTGCTATATGTTTTCCTGCTAAACATCTTGACTAGTTGCCTGAATCTTATCCATTGGGTACTGAGTCACCTAAAAGCTGACACAACTTGAAAATAGTCCCATACATCACTATAACTCACTAGACTAGTACATGATACCTCAAAAAATTATTCAAACACCAAAAATTTAGAAGGAAAACTACCTAACTATGCTGAACAACACTTAGGGAATTGAAAACTTCATCTAGAAACCTACCCTATACTAACAACAATAAAAAACCACTTAAACAAAACCATTTACATGATAACTGAAGTAGCTTTCCTTCTCAATATATAATGAATCAATTGCTTAAGGACAACTAAGAAAAGATGAGACAGAAAAATGTTCAACAAGATGAAGTACTACCTCTTGAAAGAGCTAAACAAGTCCACTTACCTCATCAAACAGATCATATATATTGTTGTTCAAAAGAGGATAAGTGAGTTGAACATACTCTTGTCTAGCTATAAATGTATCTTTGATGCCATCTTTAGCTAAAGCTTCATGTGTGGGTACTTTAATGGACTCCATCTGGGATAAGTACTTAATTGGATAGCCTCTTGTAAGGACAAAGCTTGGGCTCTCCTTGCTGATCTCTTGTTCATGGATTGTCATCTTATCACCTTGTTGGCTGGAAAGGTCTATCCCCTGTGACTGACTTGGTGTAAAAATAGTAACCTGTTATGTATTCTCATGCTGCTCATGGTTAACCTCACCTAGAGGTATTGGTTTAGCATCTAAAATGGTATAGAAAGTCTCTAAGTCATTCCAAAACATGTCCTCTTCAATATCTTCTTTACTTCTTTGAATTGAAGGACTGATTTCAGGCTTAGTGCAACTCTCATCAAGCTTTGATAAAACATAGAAATCATCCTCTTTGTGGTGCAATAAATCTAATTCAGGGACTTGTTCAACTTGATGGGAAATTTCATGCACATCAATATCTACATCTCCCTAAATAGTGTTGCCTATACTTTCCTCTTCACGAGTTAAGTTTTCAAACTCACCTTCATCATCATACACCAACAACTTAGCAAGACCTCCAACATCTTCTTGTTGTTTTGAAGCTTCATTCTTGTCAAAAAAATAAGGAAACTCATCAAATGTGAAGATCAACTCTTCCTTTTGGTCCCCACCTAGTTTCCTTGCACCTTGCTACTCAAACTGATCACCCTCAACTTGCAAAAGTTTTGATTCCTTATCATCCAACTTTGAACAAAACTTTTCAATTATCTCTATGCATACCTCTTCCTAAAGCTCAACATTAGCTTTTTCATCCTTAACATGTTCAAAGATATCAAAGCTCATATCTTGGAAGAAGGTGTTAGGTTTAGTTTTATGTTCTTCTTCATGGTCCAAGGCTCCATTTTCATGCTGCTATCCTGGCTGAACTATTGAAATATTTAGACCATTTTCAACAGAAGGAGGATCATTCGCTAAAACAATGGAAGATCCACCTTGAGAGGTCTTCTCCTATTCAATCATTTGCTTCTATAATTGGTAACACCTTATAGCTAAATGCAAAGGATTTACATTTCTAATCTTCTCCTAGAGGAGTAAGCTATCCTGATTAATGGGTTGCTCTTCTTCTGCTTTCTAGATGTTAGAGCATAGTTCCATTTGTATGGTTGATGGAGGAATCTCATAGGGTGGAAAAGATGACCCTCTCCAACTTGGAATCTTGACACAAGGAGGCTTACTTGAGGACTCAGAGGGTAAGTATTATTTAAAACTAGGAAACTTGTACTTGGGAGCCTCCTCCTTCACCAGTTGACTTGGAATGTAAGAAGCTGATTGGGATTCCAGCCTTTGTGTTTGTGCAAGTAAGTTTTTCATTTGCTTATCTTTGGCTGCAACTTGTTTATCAAGCAACTCATGCTCATACCTTTGTGCCTCCACTTGATGAGAAAGCTCCTCTTACTGCATATTATACTAATTTTCTCTATCTATCTCTTACATTTTCCTTTGAAACTGTAGCAACATGTCATTGATGCCACCCAAACCAGTATCCATACTATTATAATTTTGAGATTGACTAGGGAGGCAACAAGATTGGTTCAAGTGGAATTAATTTCACAAGGTCTGGTGTAAGTATAAGCATGATGCAAAGAAGCTTGAGTGCTGGGGTGGGAGGGTGGAAAGGGCAGTAGGACTGCTAGTAACTTGTTGTCATAGGGTCATTTGGAATAAAACCAACAATTCGTTCTGTGTGATATGGCTAGTAAGAGGGCACATATACATGATTTTCATGCAATGGAGGTGAAAAACCATCATAGTGTTGATAACTAGACATTGCAAGAGTAAAACATGAAACATAGGCAAGCCTAGACAACAGACCTCATTTAATTGTAGGTATCTGGACTGCTGAAACTAGTTGCTATATGATTGGAGTTTCCATGGTGTTGTTTGCGCTGCCTCCAAAGGCTAATAATACTGAGAAAAACACCAAATTTCTCAATACTGTGATATTCTCAAAGATGCACTAGTTTTCCTGCTACTTCCCACACCTAGAGTCACTAGATATGCTATTTTTTAACCTTTGAAAGGCCTGAAATTCACTGGCTGCATATCAAAACCAACAAAACATGTAATTTATTGAACTGTCTTGAATCAATAGTCCCATCAGGCAATGCCAAAATTGTTATCAACTGATCAACCTTCGGAGAAGGCCAGCTTCCTATATGGTTATCACCTAAACTATTCTACTATTTTGTCAAGGAAAAGAGGAAGAGAAAAATGCATAAACTAAAAATGCTGAAAAATGAAACTAAGAAGGTGATACACCAAACTAAACTAGGACATAAAAATCAGTCTACAAACACTTGACTACAATGACATAAACTAAACTTGCACAACTCATTACTACATGCCTTTGCATAAGTATTTCACAAAGAGGTCCTAATGCTCAAACTCCTAGGAGGAAGATAACTCCATAGCTAAAAGTCATTTGCATTTTTGACACAGTTTTCAACCTACATTAACATACTTTTGCATAAAGGTGTTAAAATCTAAGACAAAGTTATAAGGAAATGGACATTACCTCACATATAACTTGATCAATTAGTTGAATGCACACAATAATGCAAATAACAAGTAGGAAAAACTTTCAAATCAATGATATCCAAGGCCTTCACTGTATTTCATATCCCAAAATGAGTTACAAAAATATGCCAAAACTGTCTAAGGACTGAAAAGTCACTAATTCCAAAAAAATACATAATCAGAACTAAGTACAAATGAGTCAACCAAGTGACTATATCCCCAAACTCCCTCCAAATTCCACCAAAAAGGATCTAGAAGCTCCATGAGCTTGTATGCTTTGAAAAATCCCAAAAAATAGCAACCAATACTCCTCCAAGAGAGCTCCAAAATGTTAAAAAGGTCAACTTTGACCATAACCAACCACAAGAACTCACAAAATTGCTCCAAGATGCTCCAAAAAGCCTCAAAAAGAGGAAAACAACTCCCTATATGCTTGGCACATGCTTTCCAACTAATTACAACATCCCCTATATGCTTGCAAAAGCATAAACATCCAAAAACTAATTCCTTGACCATATCTTTGTTTGCAAACGTAGCATCTTATCTTGCATTACAATAAAATTTAACCTAAGTGATTTATAATGACATCACTAAGGTAAATGCTTTGCATTTTTCAAAATTCAAAACAAATTTCAATTTATGCAAGGATAAAAATGACTTGACCCTTGCAAGAACAAAAGACTTGATCATGTTTGAAGGGAAAATGCAAAAGGCATATTTGACTTGGTCCTTTGCAAGGAAAACAATACATATTAAGGGGCATTAGTAATATTTGGAAATTTTTAAATAAAAGGAAAAAAATTCCTTTACTTTTGCTGGCCCTTATTAGGGTTTCCAAACCCTAACAAAAAAGTCACAGAAAACATTCATTTCCACTTTCATTTTTAATTTTTCACTTCACTATACTTTTAAGTGTCACCAACATAGGGTTTTGACTGGAGCATTCATGGAGAATCTCTCATGGTGAATTCTAACATTACTGTGGCATTTCAAATAGATTTTAGGCAAAAATAACATTAAAAAGCTCGGGTGAGCTTGCTGTTAACACCTTTTGCATTTCCTTTTATTTCCTATATAAAAACTGCTCATTTCGAGTTCTGTGCATGTAGAAAATGGTAAACATGTTTGTATATTTAGTTTATGCTTGGTCTCTGTATGAAATGCATCTAGAACTTCTGTACATTTACCCACACTTGCATTATTCACTTGGAATTTACAAATAAAAGAGCTCTCAGTTCTTCATGGCTAGAACTTTATATATTGTTGCAAGTATTAAAGGCCTTCATGGCCGAGTTTCTCTATTCTCATAGAATTTTGGGTTTGCATTCTTTAATAACAAGGGTTTTTAATACTTCTGGAATAGGTTTCTTCATCAATTTCTCAACATCCTTCATGGCTTTCATAATTGGTCTCATTTCCTCGAATTACTTTTGAATATTTCCACATAAGGTAACACTGAAACATTTGATTCTTCTCAAACACTCAAAACCCTCCTTCATGGTCCTGTGATTGGACTCTCACAAGATCCCCCTACACAAAACCTTTGATGGAGTTTTAAAGTGATTGGCTAAAATCAAGGACAATTGAACAAGCATAAAAAGACTTTTAGTATCTGATGTATGTCAACAACTGATACAACTGAAGCCTAACCCACAACTCTTGAAGTGTATATCACATAAATATTCCATATTCCAAGCACCCTTGTTGTTGCTTTCCATTTATTATTATTTTCTACTTCACATGAACCTCATGATCTCAGAGCCCTCACTACAAGAAACTGTATTTTTCTCTCAATCTATTTCGACTCAAAATACAGTGGGAATGTCATTCTTTCTTGCATAGTCATCAATGCCTCTATTATGGATGCTAGCAAGTAAGGCCTCTAATGATTTTAATAATCCAGTATCCAGTGACTTGTCAACACCATATGTGAAGATGAATAAAGAATAAGGCATGTAGACAAGGCACTATTCCATGAAATAAATACTTGTGAGATTTATTATGCGGAATGGTTTTCATACCTATTTTTAGCATAACTATCACCATTATCCTTTGTTATGACATAATTTCATTTTAAAACTCTTCTTTCCTTGAGACAACAACCCCATAGGTTAACCTCTACTATCCTCATAATTGAACTATTATATGTTTTTTAAGCTCACTTTCCATTCTACCATCTGATGTTTTTACTATCCTCAACTCAATCGTTGGTCTTCATAACATTACAAGTATGCCACTCATCTTTAATGCTCTCATAGCTATTGTATCAATGGGTATTTTTCAGATAGGTTAGATGATTAAATCAATAATATAAAAACCCAAAGAAACTATAGAGCACAATGAAAGCAAACTAATAAAATGATTATATAGAATAATGTACAAACCTTTCATGATTCATCTCCATAGCACCTTCTAACTTGTTGTAGATGTAATTGTTGCCCTCAAATCGAGTGTGTGAGCAATTTGATAACAATGTCAATGTCCTAAACAAGCTTTGAAGGATTTGGAATGACTCTACTATACTATCATGCGAATGATAAGTATCAAAAACTATGCCAATATGATTATGCCTATGCCAAGAAATGCCTAAGACTCAATAAGTAAATAAAATATGCCGAATGCAAATATCAAGAAGTGTGCGTAATAATTTGTAAGTCCAAAATAATGAGCAAAATTGACATTTTATAGAAAATGCAATTTTGGATGGACGACCAAGATTAAAAGTTGATGAAAGCCTAAATTAGAGGTCAAGATTGCATGTGACAACCCATAATTCAAGTTAGGGAAAAATTATTAAATGAGTGGCCAAGATGCATTTTAAGAAAATCGCATCGATGATTGAGAATAAATGTGACAAGAGGATAAATATTAGCCAAAAGGATAAGATTCAAAAAATCAAGAAGATAAAATATTGGATAGAAAGATAAGATTCAAAAAATCAATAATTTTAGCAATTACTTGATTTATGGAAGAAGATTACCATTTTTATGGATTTATGTGCCAGTAAACAATTGATTTGGATTATTTACTAAAAAGAAGTGGCAGTTAGCAATGTAAGACTTATTTAAAATGAGGGAAATGTCCAATAAGGAAATTAAATAATTAAAGATAATTATTTAATTTAGAGAATTTGATTAATAATTAAATAAATTAATAAATCTATTTAATTATTAGAAGACTTAAGAATTAGTGACATATTAAATAAATAAATCAAATATATTTATTTAACAATCCAAAGGAATTATTAGACGAAAATAATTAAATAAATTAAGAAATTTATTTAATTATCTAGGAAGACTTTAGACAATTAGTGATACCTTAAATAAATAAATAAAATCTATTTATTTAATAATCATGAAGAATAAAAAGACATGAATAAATTAAATAATTATGAATTATTTAATTAATAGTCGAAAGTGGGCCAAGGACATAATTAAAATGTCATAATTATGCTGGAAGAAGAAGATGAAAAATAGAGCTTGCAGGCCTAGGTCATTGTTATATGTCTACATTTTTCCCCTCTTTGTCATAATGTAGCATGTCGCATTGTGACAAAGAAAATAAGTTAAAGTCATGCCCCAACGAAGGTAGGGAATATCTATGCCCCCTCGGGAGGACAATCGGGTTCCAAGAACACAAGTGTGCTCTCGAAAATGGACGAGAAGGCTAGAAGACGATGGGACAAGAAAGTGTTAGTGTGAAAGATATCGATGATGAAGATGCAGACTAGATGAAATGTTAGAGGGGAAACGAAGAAGGGTGGGATGGGAAAAGACTGCTTCAACATTTTCCAAAGTACTAATAGTCGTTTCTCGAATCATCATTGGTTGGTAAAAAAATGACACAAATGGACAAAAAACACCATGGTATGACATAGACCAAGGTGTGCAAGGTCATCCACTTGCAAAATAGAAAATCGCAAACAAGGAATGTCCTAACTCATACTAAGGGTCATGTTGCCCCAGTCTTTTTCTCAAGACAATCCACAGACAATGGTCAAAGAAAAATAGAATAGGTCATGAGACGTCATCACACCTCTAAATCCCTCATGGGATATCCTCGAGGTAGCTAGTAACATGACCAAAAGATAAGTCAATAAAATGTTAAGACAAAATAGCCAAAAATTAACAACCATTTAATTGTATTTCCAATGTTTGTTTGTTGAAGATTAATTGTTTGATAGTTTGATAGTTTTGATGGTTTGACGGTTTGATGGTGCCTAAGGTCAGGAATGACACATCTTGAAAAGGCAAATGACATTTTTACGAGGTCCAAATCCAAGGACACATCTTGAAGAAGACCAAAAAGTGACGAGATTGACATTTTGACTGTATGATTGATTGGCTTATGTTGTCTGATTTTGAGCAATTTTGACGTTGACATTTCAAATGGCTATCTTGTGTCAAGTGCGACTATGTATGCTTTATTTGATCGATGCAACCATGTTTGATTTATGATTTTTATTTTGAAAAACCTAAAGGGACTGACTTAATGTCTCGGGGACTCATCGACTGATGGCCTTGCCTACATAGCAAATGTGCAGAGACAACGTAGTTCAGACAAATGACCAAGACTGACTGACATGACCGACTGGACTTGAAATGACTTTGTTTTTGGGATTTGACATTTATTTGGATGTTTTTGTGTTTTGGACATATTTTTGGTTTTTTTGGATTTTTGACATTTTATGAGGATTGCGACAAATGCATGTGAATGATGCCTACATATGAGAATCCAAGGACAAACATGATTGTGCCCCTAGTCAAGCTGAATACCAATTGATAGGTGATAACAACGTTGTTTGACATGGGAAGGATGCATCCTGAAATAAACTATCAAATAGGCTTGTCATTAGTCATAGGCTTTATTTTGGCATAGTTTAGACATTAGTTCAATGTTTATCATTTGCATGACAACATTATAGTCATTTTAAATCCTTCAAAATATTGCTTAGGACTTTGTCATTGTCTTTGTTAATAAATTACTTGTACATTGAATCTGAGGGCACATCATATTTTCAGCAAGTTGAGAAGGTATAATGGAGGTCAGCCATGGAGAATGAAGACATTTGGGTGAGATCATTCATTTGTTTTCATTTGTTTTCCTTTGCACTCTATTATTGCTTTGAGTTTTTATTTATTATGATATAATCATGCTAACCTAAATATTTCCCATAGTTACATTGGTGAACCGTACGTGAACTACAGACAAAATTACAGGCAGCGAATAAAGAAAAATCTGCAAAATTTGTGTCACGACAACAAGAAGATTTAGATTTTAATTTAGATAGATTTTTAATCTAGATCTTAAATTAGATTTTTAAATTAGGCAGCAAGAAGATTTAGATTTTAATTAGATTTTAATCTACATTTTAAATTAGATTTAAATTAGATTTTTAAATTAGATTTAAATTAGATTTTTAATCTAGATCTTAATTAGATTTAAAATAGATTTTTATTCTTAATTTAGATTTAAGATTTTTATTTAATTTAGTTAGATTTAGATTTTAGATTTAAATTTCTAATTTAGTTTAGATTTTAACTTCTAATTTAGTTTAGATTTTTTAGTTGCTAATTTAGTTTCTAATTTAATTTAGATTCAAGTTCCTAATTTGATTTAGATTTTTAACTTTTTAATTTAGTTAGATTTAATTCCATTTAGATTTAAATTTAATTAGGATTTAGATGTTAGTTTAGATTTAAATTCTTTTTAATTTAGTTAGATTTAAATTTAATTCAGATTTAGATGTTTGTTTAGATTTAAATTCCTTTAATTAGTTTTTAAATTAGAATTTTAGATCTTTACATTAGTTTCTAGTTAGATTTTCGATTAGATTTTTACTTAGAAGTTTTTTATTAGCTTTTAGATTTTAAATATAGTTTTTTAACTTAGATTTTAATGTAACATATTTTTAATTTAATTTATATTTTTACTTTATTTTAGATTTTTCATTTAATTTAGTTCTAAGTTAGACTTAGATTTCTAATTTCTAACTTAACTTAGATTTTTAACTTTTTAATTTAGTTAGATTTCTAGGTTCTAATTCAATTTAGATTTTTAACTTTTTAAGTTAGTTTAGATTTCTATTCTTTTTTTCTTTTTAATTTAGTTTAGGATTTTAATAGATTGCATGTTTTAGATTAGAGATTTTTGGTTACTAATCCTTGTTGGCAGCATGTGGCATTTACATTTCAAGGGTCCAAGACAATTTGTTCAAACTACTAATTTGTGGTTTTGTAGATTCTTTTGTCTAAGAAATCCAAATTTGAAACATTGTGTTTGTGATTTTTAGACTAGAAAAAATTTCATTTGGTGCACTAAAACGAACATGTCCTTGATTTTATTTGATTGTACTTGAAGGTGGTAGGTGACTATGCTCTCACCTTGTGCAAACTAGGTGATCAGAACACCAAACCCACCTTATTTTTGTGTAACCTTGATGTAATAATCAAAATATCCTCTCCCCTTGCACATTATGCGATCCTCGGTGTAAGAGAAATGATTATTGCCTCTAGAACTTGGGCCTACCTTGGTGGGAAAAAGTACTCACCTCAAGGAAACTTAGATCGACAATGGATATTTTTGGCCAAGCTACCCCCGACCGGCATATAAATGTGAATCCTAAGGGAAAGCCTAGGATTACAAGTGCGGATGTGTCATATAGACCAAGTAGTACTCCCCAAAACCTTGTTGAGCATAACCTCTTCAGGTTGGAGTGCCTCCTAAACGGAGCTTAATCTTGTGCCCCATGTATGGCCACTCGAACGGGGGTTCTGAATTAAACACCTTTGTGTAGTAGCCAAAATCTTTCTATTTGCTAGCGCAACAACGGTAGTCGTGAAGGCATCCACATCTTAGCAGTCTTTAGTAGAGGTGTTCAATCTACCATGGGAGTTTCATGGGGGTTGGAAGCTTGGTTGGCCTGAGAAGAGAGTGCATTGTAAGGGATAGCCCGTGCAACCAAGCTTCTGGATTCACACGCTAAGGATATGCGGCTGGGAAAACCCACGTGGAATTTAGCAAATATTGTCCTGGCCTAACCATAGGATTGTGCTTGTCTTATTTGTGTTTTTCTACATTCAAAATCTCATGCTTTCCAAGTGTTTTCTGGATACTGAAACAAAGGAAACAAGATTCACACATATAGAAACAAACAATCAACTTCAAACAAATCAGATTTTTTTACCAAAACTTCAAGTCCAAACATTTTTAGCCTACTGTCAAACATCTTCTTCTAGAAGTCTTATGTCAAAACCAGATTAAAAAATTGCTCAAATCTCTCATTCATTGTACACTTTAGCTTGCATTTTATCCATAGGGTCCTTTTTGCAAATTTTAGTCTCATCCTTAGGCTTCACCATTCTCATTTTGAATCAACACCTAGGTCCTCATCTCATTTTGCATATTTTGGATTAGGACAACCTTACTTCACTTTGCAAAATCTTGACTTTCAAAATTAGGTTATCATTGGACTTGATCATCATTATCTTCTTTAGTCATTGTCCTTTTGTGAGATCCTTCCAACTCAAAAGTCTAGTTAGGAAGACTCACTTGTCATTTTGTCCTTCAAACAAGTCCTTTGATATTCCAAAATTGAGACATAGATCAAGCATAGGTTGGTTAGGAAACCTTCTTCCAAATAATTTTAGACCTTTGCATTTGCATACCTTAGACATTCAAATCATTTTAGTGCTCACCTTGCATATCTTTAAAATCCAAAATATTGTTATCATAGTCCTCATTTGGCATCTAGACTTTGTATTGGTCATTTCCTTAACCAACATTTTTCACATCAGTCCTCATTGTCACCTTGGCATTTGGCATCCTTTCTTGACAATTTTATCACCTTGCATTAGTCATTTTCCTTAGGCAAATGTCATTATCACCTTGCATTGACATCCTCCAAAAATACAAAAAAATTAGTGTCATAACTTGTCATCTTAGTCTTCATTGCCCTTTGGCATTAGTCATTTTCTTTAGACAACATTGTCATAGTGCATCCCTTATTGTCAAAAATCCAAAAACATAGTCTTGCATTGTCATCCTTTATCCAAAAAATCCAAAAACATAGGCTAGTGTCATCCTTGCATTTAGTTGTCATTCTCATTGTCCTCATTTGACCAATTCCCTTTTATGGTTGAGACCAAGCTTCAAAGAAAGAGAGGAAAAATGGCAAACTTTGGACAAGATTCCAATCCCAACATCGATAATAATTATGACACAAACCAACACTGGACTTTTTTTGACCCATTTCACAACATGAACACACAATCTTCCATGAGCCGACATGGACAAGTATATACAAAAGACTTAGAAGATGCAACACAAAATCCTGATGTAGCCTCCTTTGTGGAAAAATTAGTCCTACATGACCCTCAAAGGTATCTAGCCATGCTCTTGGACCAAGGGGTTAAATTACCACATGGCTTTGACTTTAATACTTTGAGACCAACATCACCTACATACCCTTCCTACCGACAACCCATCAGCCCAAGTCCTCCATCCATCAACCCTCCCTATCAAGAATCACTTAATGAAAATCCTACCATTAATCTCCAACACATGTCCAGTTATTACCATTATCCTAACCTTGACAAGGGAAACCAACTATCCACTAGTCCATTATGAGTCTCCATGTCATATTCTAGTCCTTCACCTATCAATCTAGTCCAAGTCTACATGCCTTATCAACTATCTACCAACTCATGTCAAGTCTCCACATCATACCATGTCGATCCCGTCCAAGTATCCACATCCTATTTTAGTCAACCTTACACCAATCTAGTCCAAGTCTCCATGTCATATCCTCAACCTTCACCAACTAGTCCAATCCAATTCCTCGTGTCTTATCCTAGTCATCCTTTCCAAGTCAATCCCTCACAAGCCACTTTTAGTCATGAAAATTCTATCATTGTCCAAATTAAAATCCCATTGTCTAAACTTGAGGACACATGTCAAAATGAAAGTCCAAAGCATGACATCATAACGTCACCTTCATGTCAGGATCAAGGTAGTCCATCCCATGACCCTATCTTAAAGTCCATTCAAGAAGTCCTTCAAAACAATCATGACATCCAAAATACACCTACGCTTGAAAAAGATTTCAATCCCAATTATATCATCCATGACAACCCCATCTTTGACCAAGACCCTACCATTGACCAAGAAGTCCAAAACAATCCACTCCTTGACTTTTACGCCATTCATGATCAAACACTTGCGAACCCTATACAGGCCTCAACTATTAACACTTTCCAAAATGAGACACTTTCCTCCATGACACACATAGACAATATTCCTCAAGAACAAGAGTCTTCCATTATAAACATATTTGCAAATGATTGAGCTATAGTTGAATTTACTGAACTCTATGACACTAACCATAATGATGGCTTCGACATCGACTTGGAAGCACCAATAGAATCATCTAAATTTGACACATCACAAGATCATACCACCAGTCAGAAAGACACCCAACATGACCATGACGCTAAGACATCCTATCAATTAGGATCATCTACTTTTATTAGAGTAGGATTTCTTGCAGACAAAAATATTCCAAGTAACAGTGTCCACATACATCATGATGGGTTAGCATCTTTCTTTCAAAACAATACATACCCCATCGCAAATAGAATCTGTCAGAGCATGCATTATCAAGGCAAAGGACTAGGCATACATGAGCAAGGCATTCAAGAACCAATACAACTTCAAAAAAATTATAGACATCAAGGTCTTGGCTATTCTTCAGACAACAAATCAAATGATG
Source organism: Sequoia sempervirens (assembly GCA_007258455.2). Classification (NCBI taxonomy): domain Eukaryota; kingdom Viridiplantae; phylum Streptophyta; class Pinopsida; order Cupressales; family Cupressaceae; genus Sequoia; species Sequoia sempervirens. The sequence goes on along the minus strand of VDFB02383886.1, from coordinate 105,073 downwards.
ACAGTGGAACCTCCTCAATATTGGGGGAAACCTTGTCAGATACAAATGTCAAAATTGAGTCCATGAGAAATCTTTGTCATAAGATTGCTGCCAACACTCCCTCCACCCACACCACAAACCGTCATTCCATCATGAATAAACCTACCCTTTGGGACCAACAAAAACAAAAGTCTTACAAGTCACAAGATCAAAATCAAATATCAAAGGCCATTGAATCAAACAAAAAGTCAAGCAAACAAATGCAATTCAAATGGATCCAAAAGAAAAGTGGATCAACAAGTCAAATACAAAAGTCAATCAAAATGTGGAGCCACAAGACAAGAGGACTTCCACATATAACACATGTCCACCTCCTTCAAAATGGCCATCAAGCAAGGCATCTAAAGGTGTTGGTTCCAAACACCATCCCTCCAAAATCCATCATCCACCATACCAAGTTTGGAAAATAAAAATTGATTCATCCAAATGTCCAAACAACCTTTCCATGTCTGCCATCATCTGTCATAATCCTACATCTTGTCCAAAGTCCAAAGATACCATGTCACAAATCCATCGCATCATGGCAACAACTCTTAATCACAAGGACCCTCATGGCACTCTATCACGATATGCGTATTCTGATAAGGCCAACTCTAGTGTTGATAAGGATGATAATAACATCAATCAGTTGTATGCAAGCGCTATGATCCTAACATGACAATTGCTTCAGAAAGGTCATTATTGGAATATCATGACTCCAATCTCTACATCAGCATTGTCAGTGGATTCAAAATAGTCAATGGTCATCTAAAGCATCAAGGCTATCTAGAAATATCCAAAAAAATGATAAATGATAAAAAATTGTCACCTTGATGAAAACCTGGCAAACAAGTGTCTTGGTGACACCAAAAAAGAAAAAGAATAAAAGTAAAAAAAAACCAAAAAAAGTAAAGAAATCCCTTCGTCCAATGGTGAAAACTTGGTAAACAGGTGCCCTGGATAAGTACCATGATGAAAACCTGACAAACAGGCATCATGTGTAGGTTGATCTTCTATGTCACTTACACTTGGGGGCACAATGCATCATCTATCCAACCTATCATTTTCATGTCATCATTTCCATCCTACCATCTTAGCCATCATACATACCTATCATATTAAGTCCACTTATCCACCCTTCTCCTTTTGATATTGATAAAAATAGCGGGAAAATGTTGAAACATGCTTTGGGTATCTCTTGACATACCTCATCTTTCCAACCAAGCCTATCATTCTCCTATTGTCATAAGCTTTGTCATGAGAAATCTTGTATTGTATAGAGAATGAGGCATGTTATTCCTATGCGACATAGTCTTTGGAGATCACATCCTTTCTCTCTTATGATGCATACATCCTTTCCATTCGTCCATCTACCATAAACCTTTTATCCTTTATCCTATCACTCACCCTTGCACCTAGACTTGGTTTTCCCTTGTCATTGGTATCTAGCACAAAGGCTACCTAAATTTTCATCCATTGACATTTCAAAACATTTCAAAAATCCAACAAAATCAAAAAAATTCAAAAATCCAAAAAAATCCAAAAATGTCAAAAATCCCAAAAAATAAAACATGTCAAAAATCCAAAAAAATTTGAAATAACTCTCAAAAATCCCAAAATCATGAGTCAACATTCATTACGTTAGTCAAATTGGGAAAACATAGTTGCTTCAATCAAATAAGTCAAACAATGTCCATCTTGTCAAACATTACGTCACATCGGTCAAATAAGTCAGACAATGTCAATCTCCTCACACAAAGTTAGCTTTCATTAGACATAGTCACACTTGAACACAAGATAGTCATCGAAACGTTTGCATTCAAATTGTGATCCAATGGACATTATAGTCCAATCTTTCATTAAGTTGAACTTAGAAAACATAGTCTAGTCAATCATCTAATCACATTAGTCAAATTGCCAAAACAATGTCAATCTCATCACTCTTTGGTCCTCTTCAAGATGTGTCCTTCTTGGACTTGGACCTCGTCAAAATGTCATTTGTTTTTTCAGGATGTGTCCTTCCTGACCTAAGGCATCGTCAAACTATCAAACCATCAAACTGTCAAACTGTCAAATTGTCATGCAAACAATCTTCGACAAGCAAATATTGGCAAACACATTGAATGACTGTTAATTTTTTTGGTCTATTTTGTCTTATCTATTGTCTATTTTGTCTATTTTTGCTAGTTTTTTTTGTCTCTTAGTCATGTTACTAGCTACCTCGAGGATGTCCCATGAAGGATTTAGAGGTGCGATGATGTCCCATGATCTATTTTGTTTTTCTTTGATTGTTGTTTGTGGATTGTCTTAGCAAAAAGACTGGGGTAACTTGGCCCTTAGTATGAGCTAGGACATTCCTTGTCTACGACTATCTATTTTTTAAGTGGATGACCTTGCACACCTTGGTTTATGTCATACCATGGTGTTTTTTGTCCATTTGTGTCATTTTACCACCCAATGATGATTAGTGTAGAGTCTTGTCTGGAAAAATATGCATCTTTAAAGTTGTCTCCACTAACATCCATATCCTCCACACTAACATTTCTTCTATACCGCTTATCTATTTTCCTCTTATCCATTTCAAGAGCATACCCGTGTTCTTTTAAATAAATGGATGAATTTGGGTTTAGATGTGGATGCTTTCACATTGACCGGTGCTACGCTAGCAAATAGAAGGTTTTTGGCTACTACATAAGAGTATTTAGTTTGGGACCCCCATTTGAGTGGCCATACATGGGGCACAAGATTAAACTCCATTTAGGAGGAACTTTAGCTTGGAGAGGTTACACTCAATGGGGTTTTGGGGAGTAATACTTGGTGTGTATGACACATCCGCACTCGTAATCCTAGGCTTTCCATTAGGATTCACATTTATATACCGGTCGGGGGTAGCTTGGCTTTAGCTCCATTGTGAGTTTGAGTTGCCTTGGGGTGAGTACTTTTTCCCATCAAGGCAGACCCAATTTCTAGAGGCAATAACCGTTTCTCTTACACCCAGGATTGCATAAATATGCAAGGGGAGAGGATACTTCGATTATTGCATCAAGGTTACACAGAAACAAGGTGGGTCTAGTTTTCTGATCACCTAGTTTGCACAGGGTGAGAGCATAGTCACCTACCACCTTCAAACACAATCAGACATAATAGAAGACATGTTCATTTTAGTGCACCATATTAAGTGTTTTCTATTCTAAAAAATAATAAGCACAATGTTTGCAAGTGATAGTCTTGGACAAACGAATCTGCAAAACCAAAAGCTAGTAGTTTGAAAAAATTGTCTTGGACCCATGAGACTTAAATGCCACACGCTGCCAACAAGGATTAGTAGCCAAAAATCTCTAATCTAAAACTAAATTAAAAATTAGAGATCTAAACTAAATTATTATTATTTTTTAAAAAAATCTAAATTAAATTAAAGCTTATAAATCTAACTAAATTAAAAAGTTAAAAATCTAAATCAAATTAGAAATTAGAAATCTAAGTCTAACTTAAAAAGTTAAAAACTAATCTAAATTTAGAACCTTAAATTAGAAACTAAATTAGAACATAAGAAAACTTAAAATCTAAACTAAATTAATGCTAAAATTAAAATGAAAATAAAAAACTAAACTAATGCTAAAACTAATCTAAATTAAATTAGTAATAATCTAAATTTAAACTTAAATCTAAAAGGTTAAATCTAAATTAAGGTTAACTCTAATTAAAAATATAATTTAAATCTAGTTTAAAATCTAAGCTAAAATCTAAATTAAATCTAATTAAAATCTAAAAAAATTAAATCTAAAAAGTTTAAATCTAAATTAATACTAAAACTAAAAGCAAAAATTAAAAAATTAAATTAATGCTAAAACTAACATGAAAATAAAAAACTAAACTAATGCTAAAACTAATCTAAATTAAATTAGTTATAATCTAAATTTAAAATTAAATCTAAAAGGTTAAATGTAAATTAAGGTTAACTCTAATTAAAAATATAATATAAATCTAGTTTAAAATCTAAGTTAAAATCTAAATTAAATCTAATTAAAATCTAAAAAAGTTAAATTTAAAAAGTTTAAATCTAAATTAATACTAAAACTAAGAGAAAAAATAAAAAAAACTAAATTAATGCTAAAAATAACATGAAAATAAAAAACTAAACTAATGCTAAAACTAATCTAAATTAAATTAGTAATAATCTAATAATCAGGTTCACCAATGTATCAATGGGTATTTTTGAGATAGGTTAGATGATTAAATCAATAATATAAAAACCCAAAGAAACTATAGAGCACAATGGAAGCAAACTAATAAAACGATTATACCTGATAATGTACAAACCTTTATGATTCATCTCCATAGCACCTTCTAACTTGTTGTAGATGTAATTGTTGCCCTCAGATCGAGTGTGTGAGCAATTTGATAACAATGTCAATGTCCTAAACAAGCTTTGAAGGATTTGGAATGACTCTACTATACTATCATGCGAATGATAAGTATTAAAAACTATGCCAATATAACTATGCCTATGCCAAGAAATGCCTAAGACTCAATAAGTAATGAAAATATGCCGAATGCAAATATCAAGAAGTGTGCATAATAAGTTGTAAGTCCAAAATAATGAGCAAAATTGACATTTTATAGAAAATGCAATTTTGGATGGATGACCAAGATTAAAAGCTGATGAAAGCCTAAAATCAGAGGTCAAGATTGCATGTGACAACCCATAATTAGGGTTAGGGAAAAATTACTAAATGAGTGGCCAAGATGCATTTTAAGAAAATCACATCGACGGTTGAGAAATAAATGTGATAAGAGGATAAAGATTAGCCAAAAGGATAAGATTAGAAAAATCAAGAAGATAAAGATTGGATAGAAAGATAAGATTCAAAAAATCAATAATTTTAGCAATTACTTGATTTATGGAAGAAGATTACCATTTTTGAATTAAAATTAATTCAAAAATATGGATTTATGTGACAGTAAATAATTGATTTGGATTATTTACTAAAAAGAAGTGGCAGTTAGCAATGTAAGACTATTTTTAAATAAATAATTTTATTTAAAATGAGGGAAATGTCCAATAAGACAATTAAATAATTAAAGATAATTATTTAATTTAGAGAATGTGATTAATAATTAAATAAATTAATAAATCTATTTAATTATAAGAAGACTTAAGAATTAGTGACATATTAAATAAATAAATAAAATATATTTATTTAATAATCCAAAGGAATTATTAGACGAAAATTATTAAATAAATTAAGAAATTTATTTAATTATAGGAAGACTTTAGACAATTAGTGATACCTTAAATAAATAAATAAAATCTATTTATTTAATAATCATGAAAAATAAAAAGACATGAATTAATTAAATAATAATGAATTATTTAATTAATAGTCAAAAGTGGGCCGAGGACATAATTAAAATGTCATAATTATGCTGGAAGAAGATGAAAAATAGAGCTTGTAGGCCTAGGTCATTTTTATGTGTCTACAGCTATCATAGGGGTGAATGCATAGTAATGGATCATTGTCAAGGAGGTCACAACCTTGAAGATTTGACTGTATTTCATAGAGAGACTGTGCTTCCACTATTAGCTTAATGAATGCCTTCATATGCTCCATAAGCTTCTTGCACATATTCCACATATCATCCATATAGATAAAACCTATTCACCTTCCAATTCCATTATCTTTAACCTACCATGTTATTATCTTATGATGTTGTCCATGAGAAGATTGGCATGTTTTGACAATACTTTGAACCTACCCCATTCTTGTCACATGGTTCCCTTGGTCCATTGCATACATGGTGGATTGTCTTCATCAACTTTGTCTTTCCCCACTTGTTTAAATGCTACCCTTAAAATTTTCTCAGTTGCCTGCTCTCATGGCAATTCATTGTGATGAATTCTATTGGTAACAAGCAATGCACTCCAAAAACTAGCAAGACTTGCTGACATGGTTTTGATTAAATAAGGGGTATCACTATCAATGTGAAATGACTCTCATTAATAATGATATCTATTGCTTGTCAATATCACCATGATTGATGAGTTTATCAATAAGCATTCAATGATGATATAAAAATGCAACTATCCCTCTATAATGAAAGCATAGGGTAGCATGCTAGGCTCCCCTTGTGGGATCCACATTTCACCCCACTCGCTATAATCAGATGAAACAAAATAGTAACACGAATTTCACCTATACTCGCACAAGAAGAAAACATGTTAGATAAAAACTGAGCATATGATAGATGTGTTTGACAACTCTCTTGTTTTTTTCTAGATACCTATGGTATGCTTGGCTGTTTGAATGCACATGAGGATCAAATTATATGTTTATAGATGTATGCCTATATTTTGATAGGTGATCCTTCATTTCTCTAACAACACTTTTCTCACACAAATGCATGGAACCTAGCAGGAGCAAGGAGAGCGTCAACTGGAAGCAGGACAAGCAAGAGGGACTAAAGATGATGCAGAACAAAGCAACTGAGATTCGTCATTCAGGAAATGACGGGCCCCCTTTCTCCTTATGTGCATTCTTTCTCTTTTATATCTATAAATGTATAGTTTTTTCCATTATATATGCATTTTGATAGTTAGTCCCATGACTTGTGTGGGACACCATACATTTATATTATCAATAAAGACTACATTTTTTAAAATATTATGCATTTTCTCCTATGTTATATGTATCTGCATAATGCAATATAGTATTGTAGTCTTCTGATATTTCTTTATGTACATGAATGTGACATAGCAGAGTTAAAATGTACCTTCTTTTCTTTGTAAAACAGAAACAAACCTACCTATTTGAGCTAGTGGCTAAAATAGGTAATAGTCACCATAGGAAAATGACTCTGAGATAGCAAAAACCAAGAGAGGTTATTGTAGAGGGGCCCAGCATGATCTTGTCATGGTTTCTAAGTAAGAGACTGTCAAAGATTGCTTCTCTTTTGCAATTTGAACTCTTAAGAGATTACGTCGCATGAACGTAGCTCAGATCGATTCAACATGTTTGGGTGCAAAAGAGGACTATTCCTAGTGTAAACATACCCATTTGAATGTGTTGAAATAGTATCTTTGGTCACACGAGCTGTAGAATGAAAGTTGCACCACTTTGCAACTTTACACTGCTTGCATTTGACAAGTTTTTCCTCAACTAAAAATTTGTCACCACAAGAAAAAAACTCTGAGATAGAAAAAACTAAGAGAGATTATTGTAGAGAGGCCCAACGCAATCCTGTAGCCTTAGACAAAGAGTTTGTAAGCATCATGATTTCTGAGTAGCAAACCGTCAAAGATTGCTACCCTTTTGCAATTTGGCCTCTAAAGGGATCGAGCTAGTCGAACGCAACTCATACTGATTCGGTGTGTTTGGGTGTGAAAGAGGACCATGCCTAGTGTAAAAGTACCCATATGGATGCGTTGGAATAGTCTATTTTGTCACATGAGTTGCAGAATGAAAGTTGCACTACTTTGTAACTTTACACTGCTTGCATTTGACACTTTTTCCATCAAGTGAAAATTGGACACCATGAGAAAATGACTCTGAGATAACAAAAACTGAGAGAGGTTATTATAGAGGGAACCAACATGATCCTGGCCTCACACGGAGAGTTTATAAGCGTCATAGTTTTTGAGTAATAGCTCGTCAAAGATTGCGGTCATTTTGCACTTTGGACTCTTAAGGGATCGAGCTAGTTGAACGTAGCTCAAAGTGATACAACGTGTTTGGGTGTGAAAGAGGACTGTGCCTAGAATAAACGTACCCATCTAGATACATTGGAATAAACTGTTTGGTTACACAAGTTGTAGAACGAAAGTTGCACCACTTTGCAACTTTACATTGCCTGCATTTGACACTTTTTCCATCAAGTGAAAATTGGACACTATGGGAAAATGACTCGGAGATAACAAAAACCAAGAGAGGTTATTATGGAGGGGCTCAATTTGATCCCATGGAATTAGATGGAGAGTTTATAAGTGTCACAGTTTTTGAGTAATAGCCTGTCAAAGATTGTAGCCATTTTGCACTTTGGACTTTTAGGGGATCGAGCCGGTTGAACATAGTTCAGAGTGATTCAACATGTTTGGGTATGTAAGAGGACCTTGCCTAGCATTAACATACCCATCCAGAAACATTGGAATAGTTTGTTTGGTCACATGAGTTGAAGAATGAAAGTTGCACCACTTTGCAACTTTACACTGCTTGTATTTGACACTTTTTCCATCAAGTGAAAACTGGACACCACAGAAAAGCGACTTTGAGATAACAAAAACTGAGAGAGTTTATTGTAGAGGCGCCCTCCGTGATCTCAATGCCTTAGATGAAATTACCATAAGGGACATAGTCTTCGGGTAACAGGCCGTCAAAGATTGTCGCCCTTTTGCAATTTGGATATTTAAGGGATTACACTGCATGAATTACAAATGTTTGAGGGAAGCAATAAATCTCAAAAATGAGTAAATATCATTACAAATGTTTGAGGGTAGCAATAAATAGGCACTAGGGAACTAGATCCCAAACCCAATTACAAATGTTTGAGGGAAGCCATGAATTTTTAGTTGGAAAACATGTGTGAAGAACTTGTGGGGTACTTGAGTTAATTCATGTTGCTTTCACATCTAACAAGTCATACATGCCTTTTTTACTTGTAAATGTGATTATTTTTATGACATGTTGACATTATTTTATGACATTATGCATAAAAAATGTTTACAAATTGAACTTCTTAAATGTTTATGTGAATAAATGGTAATGCTATATTGATATTGATATATAATCATTAGGTTGATTTGTTTTAATATATGAAGTTTTTATAATAAGTTATTCAATTGGTGCTAGTTATAATAGGGAGAGAATAAAAGAAGAAAAAGAATGATTGACAACCATCAATGGTTATTACACTTACAATATTAATAAGTGTGCTACTATGATATTACAATAAAATGAGATTTATTTGGCAATCCTAATTCTTATGTGTGTGCTACAATTGTCTAATATACTTCATACACTAATATGACACCCAAGTGCTTGTACTTGTAGGTAGAATGCTTTATCAAAACTATCAAGTAGTAATACAAAATCATGACAAAAAAATTAACCTATGTGAATTACAACACCCCACTTAAATCAAATATTGAATCAATGTGCCCCATTTTCATGTACACAAACTCAACTTATAATATTCTCTTACAATAACCAAAAATAGGATTCAAGGATACCTTAGATACTTTTTTCTCATAGATCTTTTACAATGTCACTCATACATTCAAGATGCTCTTATAATGTCTACATCATAGGTGGTCATGATGAGGTTAACTTCAAATGAATAATTTAGTACCATCTGCTAGTCTTGGATTTGGCATATACTTTATAAGTTCATTTGGGTTTACTAGCTCCCACCTAAAAAAAAAAGAGATTGTAAATATTAACAATCAAATAATCACTTAATCAATTCAAATAAACATGTGATATGACAATAATCTAAAACTCGTGTGCTCAATTATGTAATATATCTTATAACTTATCACTAGTCAATCTAGTCCATTAAATATCTTAAAAAGTAATTTTTATATGAATATCAAGCATACCTCCCATCTATCAAGATTAAACTTTAGAGGGTCCTCGAAGTAATGAGGAGCAACATGAATAGAACGTAAAAAAACTATTACTTTCCAACCTTTTGAAAACTTGTAACTTGTTACAAAAGCAACACAATTTCATCTTCTAGTTAGTTTACTAATCTATTGAGAATATCCTACATCAATTTTTTGTGTAATTTTTTGAGAAAAAGTAAAAAACCATTGAACTCTATATCCTTTGCCATAGTTGTAAACATAAATTGTGCTACATTTGTAAGTTTGATATCTTCATCAACCACCTACATACATGATATAAACATTAGATGATAGCATTGGAATCATAGCATTGGTATCATACAAATTAATGTGCATACTTACAAATTAATGAGAACCAATGTGCATACTTACAAATTAATCCAATGAACCATCCGAGTCTACTATACTCTTTATTGTGTCAAGTATTGCCTCACGGTCAGACTCACACACCTTCCACAAGGTCTTGTTCAAAGGTCTACCCCCATATTTGATGAAATGAACATTGGATGCCATGACAAGGTTTGAGTAATGAAGAATCTTCCAATGCATGTCAAAGTCCTGAAACAACCAAACATTAACACTCTTATGTGGGTACCTTCTAAGCCATGTTCTAGTAACAACCATAGAGCCTGTACGGTATTCAATATTTTCTCCATCTATAATTGGGGCCTCTAATTTCTTTTTGGCCTCAACACAATGACAAAAGTAATAATCTGTTCCCTCTTCATTGTCTTCATCCGCAATAACTGCATAAACATGTCCTACATTGATATGTGCAATAAATTAGATGAAATTAGTCAAAATTGAAAATAAACTACAAAGTAAGATAACAATAGGAATTTCAAAAACTATGCAATTGGATCTGATATGTAGTCAAATTCAACTAATGATTCCATCTATGTTAGTTCCAATGCCATTGAAGATCGATATGTTTGAAGTGGGCTAAGACAAATTAACCACCATTTGCTCAACCCACTCCTTTGACTCACACTCATCCCAGGCTTGCATTGTACATGAAGAACAAAAGCATTCCATCTTTTGCATATGGATACTCCATGAACTTGTATTTGAGCTAAGGAAAGAGTGTAGCTCCTTCGATCCTGCCAGTGTACAATAATCATCGTATGGTGCAATGTTAGTATCATCCATCAACCAAAAAAATCTATGAATTGAAGACTTACCTTCATTACTTGGACCCATCGAAGCATTACACCACTCGACAATTGATTTTGCATTTGTCAAATTTGCATTGTCTTTATACTTTAACTCTTCTCGTGTTGATGCTCTTTTGACACATGCTCTTGCACCATCATGCTCCCCCTTTCCATGTCCAGCCTCACAAAAGTTCCACATATGTTGAACACCTATAATGACATGCATCCTGTTCAACCAGTAGAACATCCACGAGTTCTTGAACTGTGCTGCACAGTTATCCAACCATATTATATGCTGACTATATGCTATGCCCCTCTAAGCCAAATCATTGTAGAACAACTAGAAGCAACCTTGCACAAACTTTGGAGAATGTGTGTGATAATAAATAATATAAAAGTGGTACTCCCTTAATACCTTCCTTTGGTCCTGTATACTATCAATTGCATGAATGAATGTTATGTTCAAAAATATAGAAACTTGTGTGGAGTTGTAATATTGTGATTGCACCTCACGCTGTGGCTATACAGTGTAGTTCTCTACAAAGTCGACCACTGAAACTATGCTACCAACTGGAAAGGTGTCCTTGCATAACTTGAATTCAAGTCCAACCATCAAGCTCTATGGGTATGACTTGCATACTTATACACTATACTATCACGAAATGTAGACATAAACTAATTCATTGGCAATATCTGAATAACCAAATCACACCTTTTTGCTTGATTACCATCTTTTGTAACATATGCCACTATTTTATATTTCTTGAACTCTACTAGTTGCTTTCCAATTGCATGTATGCTTTCTATATGTTGACATACCAACATACGTTGCAAGCCACCGCAACACTGACATGAACCACCCAAGAAAAGTTTCCTATAGAATATTTGGACATGCTCTTTTTCACATAATTTTTTTGATAAGAAGTCTCTTGAAGATGTTGGTGGGGCATGTATGCCACGATCCTGCAAAAGATCATTAGTATGCAAATCTAAACATATAGAATGATAAAAATCATAATGGTTAGAAAATTCAATATGCAATCTACAACAAAAAGTAGTGCGTGTGTGATTTATCTTGACATAAAAAGGTTTAAGCATTTCAAAATATCTTTGAAAGTTTTGAATATGAGGATAATCCTATTGAAATTTATGAAAAAATTGTGTTTGAGTCATATCCAAAAAATGCTTTGGATGTGGCTCATGGTTTTGACTATTGATTCTCCTTCTTACCACATCCCTTTTATTTAGAGATGGCCTTTTGTTATTCTTCTAATATTATTTAATTAGTGTTCTCAATACTTCAACAATTGGTTTATCTTTTCATGGGAGTCTCCCTAAGAATGCCCATAATTCAATTGAATCGGTGTCCTCAATTCTTTGGTGCCTTTGAACAACTCTTGATAAAGTTTTTCTATTAATTCTCAATTGTTGACTCATCTTTCTAATGAGATGAGATCTCCTTGTTTGATTACTTACCAAAGTTGATGTAATGACATGTTAGGTGACATTACTATCTTTTGAGCATGAGGTCTTACCCACACTCTCATAAGCATCCATTAGATTCTTCACAATAGTATTTTCACTTGAAGCATTCGATGTTCTCAACCCAAGAATCTTCATGATGTTTCTATACTTTATACCTCACATCATTTCAAAAAATAGTTGACATATTGCAGTCTCATTTAACTTTTCAAAGAACAATTTCCAAATCTTATCAGCATATATTTTACAAGTGCGTTATGGAATCTTACCTTCCATTGGCTGCAAAATATTCTCATCAATATTAATAAAAAAATTTGAATTTTTATGCAAAATTCTAGGTGGTGTTCTCCTAAGTACATACATCTCAACATTAGGAATTTCATCAATATTTAAGTGAGATGAGCTAGATCGTGTACCTTCGATTGAGGGTGGAATAGATGACATACCTTGAGGTTGACATGGGGATGATGGTGTACCTCCTTCCTCAAATGCGAGTGATGATGTACTCTCAACTTGAGATGTGGTAGATGGTGCCCCTGCATATTCACTTGTAGTAGATGGTGTCGCTTTGCATAGGAGTGAATTTTCACTCATGTAAATTCCCCTTTAGCATCCCCTACTTTAGAAAAATCAAACCTGACTATATAATTCCACATCACTCACCTGCCTTCCATCCACTTGGTGTTTGTCCTATGTGTTGGTGGGGGAATTTTCATCAAGGATGCAAGCATGACACATAGAAGTTTGCACGGCGTGATGTCGTTCCTGATAGACTCCTACCTCTAGAGTCTACAAGGACATTATGTTCTCCATTGGGCATGAAGTGTAATGCCTCTGTGTCGACCAACAGACCCAAAAATGGTTCTTTCCCTACTAATCTTCCTTCAAATGCATAATTTTCACTATCAGTTAATCTCTTTTAGCAATCTATCTCATCTTCTTGGAAATTCATGTGATCTTCTATAATCCATTGAGAATTACATAGTAGCTTGTTGCTCCATCAACTACATTTTGTACGTATTGTGCTACCATAGAAGCTATGAGTTTGGAGTGTTGTGAGACCTCCTTCATCACCACTGTGGCCATGTCAACTTTTCCAAGCTCATTGCCTTGCATTATCCCTTCATTGGCATTGAGTGCCTTTGGATGGAGGTGGTATTGTTTCACTATCTTCTTTTTTTGTGGTTCGATAGAGTATCATTGTATATTTTGTAGTGTTCGACATTCTTCCCTCCTTTATCACATTTTCTATTTCATGGCTTTTCTGGCTATCCATGGAAGTGGAAACACCAAAGTAGGGGTTTGACTGAGGAAAACCCCTATACAACCCCAACATTTTTTAGTGCTTGTGTGTAGGTGTAAGTGTGCATGGAGCTCATTGGAAAATTGGACTCTCAGTGAGTTGGTCTTCATCACCCTTTCTTTCGTACCTTCTTTACCATTTATATAGCTATTTCTCATAATTTATGATTCTGTTCATTTCGCTAAACTTAGTTAGCTAGACAGTTAGTAGGTTTTCTCGTTTCCCGCATTGTTTTTCACTTTTTTGCCATACGGATGCCAGTGCATTGCATTGTTTGATGAGCCTAGTTTTTGGTCCAACTTTGGGTAGAATCTATAGTTTATTTGCTAGCAATTGTCATGGACTTTGATGTTAAATGTTGATATTTTCATATTGTTTCCCTCAAACCATTAACATTAGGTTTAATCCTATTTCTACAAGTTTTAATGACATTGGCATATTATGTGGATTATCTATATTGATTTTGCATGTGGTTATAGATATGCAGTTATTGTGTGTATTGGCATTGCCATGCAGATTTAATTTAAAGATGCCAAGTTAAGGAAGACACCGCTAGCTAGGCATGCACTGTAACGTCCAACAAAGGAATCACTCAAGGGTCAAGGGAGGTCAATGGCAGAAGATTCCTCATGCAAACCGAATGTAACTACCTTGTAGTGGACTTTAATGTTGGTTGAGCAGATGTAGGCATTCCTGTTGTGCTAGATCTACATTGGACTTGCATGTCTGACCAGATTCCATGCATGTGTAAGTACCACCACTCCACTTTCTCTATTTTCTCTAAATGGTGTCCTCCCAGTCATAGAGTTGAATGCCTTATTTAGTTGATAGTATAATTAAAGATATGATGCTCCTTCCCCAGGAGGTTGCACGATTTGATATTGTACTAGCACTCTCTCAAGTTTTCAATACATATACATTACTCTTTTGTACTCATGATTTACAGTAAATAAAATAAAGTTATGAGTTTGAGCATTTAAGTTCTCATTAGTTTTAGAGGATACTTATCCAAGGGGGCCCACTTGGTGAGTAATCTGTCCTTTTAGTTTAGTACTAGTTTAGTATTACTTGTTGTTTAGTAACTAGTTAGAAATATGGCACCGACTATTCCTACAACCACTAGAATTTCATTATGTGATTGTTCCTCTAGCCAAAGCAGACAGAGTAGTGCCCTATTTGTTGCTCAAATTTTTATTATTGTTATACATTTTAATTTGATGTAGTTGTTGATTGATGATTGACATTTATGGTATTCCCTTCTAAGCAATTTAATTTCAGCATTGTGTGTTCCTTAGCTATAGAATGAAATTGCTACTTTGAGTTCCTAGTGCCCATACTATGTTGAACCATTTCAAGTTCATGTCCCTGGATTGACAAGTTAAATGCACCTTCATGATGATTGAAATAGCTATTTAGGTTAGATGTCTAATCTCTGAATCATGGTTGTAAGGGCTTTGCTATTAAATAATTGTAGGAGGTCAACATTTTTGGCACTGTTGTCAGGAATGGTGTCAAACTAGGGAGTTCTTTGGAGTCATTGGTAGTTTTTCTTGCTGTAGTGTTTTTGGAAGTTGTTCTTAGTATATCCTCATTTAGGAAGTAATGACCCCCCTTATTCTTTACCAATTTTTTGTGAGCTGGCTGATAGTGAGTGATACCATATGCATAGAGGAAGGAGAAGGGATGCTTATGGGAGATTCATTCCTAACAATCCTAATCCATTCTAGCTAATTGAATATCAGAACCTACCAGAAGAAGAAGAAGAAGAAGATCCACACCTCTTTGCTGATGCATTTCCTGATCTGACTAGCTCTGAAGTCTCCTTTGAAGATCAAAATCAGCTTGAGAACCCCTTTGCTTTGGAACCACATCAAGCAGGCATGGGTGATGCAAATAGGAACAGACCTAACCAACTAGCTATTCCTTTCCCCATTTCCCATCAGAATGAAGTTGACAACATCAAGAACATTCTTGCCTCAACACTCCCCAAGTTTTATGGAATTGTCACAGAAGATCCTGATACCTTTTTGTTTGAGTTTGACATACTCTACAAGAGTTATGATTATACCACCAATGCCCATAGGCTTAAGCTATTTCCTACCACTCTGAAAAAGGCTGCATTAAGATGGTTCATGAGCCTAGGTAGAGATACTATGGAAACATGGGAAGAAATGAAGACAAAATTCCTTGAGAAATACAAGGAATATTGTAGGGGCAACGACATGAGAGGAGGTGACATTTTCAGGATGTAGCAAAAGGAAGATGAGAGCCTAGAAGATTACATTGCAATGTTTTTATTTTGCCTACAAAAATCTCCACACCATACACTCAATGAAGGCTCACAAAAGTTTATTTTCCTGAGAAGAATCAATGATAGCTACACTAATGCCTTGGACCTCATGGGAGAAGGAGATATCTCCCAAGTTCCTTGGGAAGATATCAAGAAAATATGCCAAAACTACTCTAGGGAAGCCTCAAAGAAAGGGAGAGCTTACCAATCTTCCATGGGTAAGTCAACTACCGGTGGAGTTTCAAGAATGGAGATTAGTCATTTGTTAGCAGACTTCAAGCAAGACATTATAAATAATCTAGCTACTTAGCTAGATACATTTCAGGCCAAGAAGAAGTAAGAGGAGGCAGAGACAATGTTGACAGAGTATTGCCCCTACTGTAGACAAAAGAAGAGGGACTGTAGATGCAAGATGGTAGCTAATCTAGAAAGCAAGCAGATTCTACTTGAATTCAAACCAATCCAGATTGAAGAAGACCAAGTCTACTATGTTGCACAAAGGAAGCCTTGGGCTCCAAGACAAAGTATGCCACCAGATCCACTATCTTATGTTGGGCCATATTTTAATTCATATTCATCTAGTAACCAATGGAAACCCTCATATCCATCTAACTATGGAGGATATCCACCACAGCCTTGGATTAACCCTCCAAATGCTTGGACCACTCATCAAAATTCTCCACCCTAGTGCTAGCAACCTCAGGGGAATTGGCAACATTTTCAAGGGTAGTGGTAGCCACCCCCAGGAAATTGGCAGCAAACAAATCAATGGAGAGGATGACAATAATGGCTTGCCTAGACAACTAGTTACATGCAACCACCTACTCAACCCCAAATAGCTTCTATAATGCCTCCACTTGCTAATCCCAACTCAAATGCACCTAAACCTACTCAGCTACCAACTCATCCCACACCCAATCCAAATAACAAACCACAACAACAACCTGCATACTCTACTAATTCAAATCAATTTCCTGCATATGCTATGAGTGTAAGTGACATCCACTTGCATTCAGGAACTACTCTACCAACCCCTTCCAAAAACATTATCGTTGAGATTCCTGTGGAAGAGGAGGATGAACCTTTGAATGATCCCATTCAGCCAAGTGTACCTAAAAATCCTAAACCAGTCCAAGTCAAGCAGACTGGACAAAAACCATCATTTCCTTAGAGATTGGAAGTTTCCAAGAAGAAAGAAGAAAAGGAGGATACAACTTTTGATATCTTGGATCAGCTGAAGCATATATGTGTCCAGATACCTCTATTTCAGGCCATAAAGGATGTTCCAATCTACGACAAGGAAATCAAGGAAGCATGCCTCAAGAAACCAAGCAAAAAAAAGAAAGAACCAACTACAGTTCATGTGGTGGGACAACTAGTTGACATCATGCTGAGAAAAGTAACTATTCCCAAGTATAATGACCCAGGTAGTCCTATGGTAGCTGTAGACACTTAAAAATGACCTAGGCCTACAAACTCTTTTTTTACCACTTTCGTCCTAGAATAATTATGACATTTAATTATGTCCTTGGTCCACATTCGACTATTAATTAAATAATTTATAATTTTTTAATTAATTCATGTCCTTTTATTCTTCATGATTATTAAATAAATAAATGTTATTTATTCAATACGTCTTTAATTGTCTAAAGTATTCCTTTAATTAAATAAATTTGTTAATTTGTTTAATTACCCTTATCCATTTATTCTTCCTGATTATTAAATAAATAAATTTTATTTATTTATTCAATATGTCACTAATTTCCATAATTAAATGAATTTATGAATTTATTTAATTATCAGTCATAATCCTCTAAAATTAAATAATTATCTTTAATTATTTAATTGCTCAATTTAACATTTCCATCATTTTTAAATCAATTTATTATTTAAAATGATTTCGTTTTATTGACTGTCACTTCATTTTGGTAAATAATCTGAAAAAGATTATTTATTGCCTCACAAAATCCATATTTTGAGTTGATTTAATTCAAATTGGTAGCTTTCTTCCAAAAATCAAATAAAGCAAGCAGATTCTTGATTTTTCAAAATTGCTTTTCAGTCCACCTCTTATCTTTTTGATTTTTCAAATCTCATAAATCAGGTAGTCTCTTATCTTCCTGATGTTTGAAAATCTTTATTTTTCTAATTAATTATCTCATCTTTTCTCCACCACCAATTTGATTTTCTCAGATGACATCTCAACCACTCATCTAAGGATTTTTCCCTAACCCTAATTAGGGACTATCAAATGAAATCTTGACCTCTAATTTTAGGTTTCTGTTAAGAGTCGATCTCGTCCATCCATTCAAAATTGTGTTTTCTATAAAATGTCAATTTTGTTCATAATTTGGTACCACTTCATGATTATAGGCATTATAGTCATTTATCAATTGTTATAGTCATTTATCATTGGCATAGGCATAATTTTACTTAAATCCTTCAAAACTTGCATAGGACATTGTCATAGTCAAATTGCTCACACACTCGATATGAGGGCATCAATCATACACTGCAAGCTAGGAGGTGTTATGGAGGTGAATCATGGAAGCTTCAACAAATATCTGGTATAATCATTCTTGTTATTTGCTTTCTTTGTGCTTCATAACTTCTTTGGGTTTTATTATTGATCTAATCATTGCTAACCTCAAATCTTAGAAATTTACCCATTTGATACATTGGTGAACCCGACGTGAATCCTTTGATCTAGCTTGCCTTTTGCAGGTTTTATTGACTTTTTGTTGCAGATCTGTCAGTTTTTGGACAAAACCCCAGGTTTTACCAATTTCTTCATATATTCTATACAGTTGTGAATTTTTCTACAATATTGTTTCAAAATCTTGTGCATCATCTCAAGAGGCTACAGTAAAAAATCTAGGGTTTATCATCATTTTTGTAGGAGTTATTGTGATTTTATTTTTTTCATAAAATTAATTTTCTGGACTCAAATCGATGAACTTTTTAGAAATTTTTACATTTTTGGAAAGATCTTTAAATTCTAATGGGGTTCTATGTTTTACAGATTTAATTTTGAGGTCAAATACAATGCGAAAAAAATCCTATCTTCATTTTTTGTATGATTTTCACAAATCCATGTTTTTGGGTGCAAAACAGGGATTTTTTTTGACTTCTTTACATTTCTGGAAAGCTCTCAGAAAATTAGTAGGGATCTCTTCTTTGAGTTTGTATTTTTCAGATCAATAAAATCATCAAATAATAAAATCTAATTCGGCTATGTCAAAAACATGTATTTGAAATTGCAATTTTCTGATGAGCTTGTTTTTTTCTTTGGCTGCATTATAATATCATTTTTTGATCTTGTAGGTGATCATAAGGAGCTATAGTATCAGCATTATCAGTCATATATAACAGATTGGAAAGCAAAAAAATTTGGGTTTGCATAAACATACATTTGTCGAAGACTAAAAATCAAAGAAACTCCTAACTTGTGGTTTGCGGGATCGAATGTCAAAGAATGGAAACTAAACATTGTGCTTGTATTTTTTTAGATTAGTACACACTTCCTTTGGTGCACTAAAATGAATGTGTGCTTGATTCTGTTTGACTGTGCTTGAAGGTGGTAGGTGATTATGCTCTCACCTTGTGAAAACTAGGTGATAAAAAAACCAGACCCACCTTATTTTTTGTGTCACCCTCACAATTTAGTAATCAAAGTATCCTCTCCCCTTGCACTTTTGAGCAATCTTGGGTGTAAGAGAAATGGTTACTAACTCTTGAACTTGGGCCTATTCTGGTGGGAAAAAGTACTCACCCCAGGACGACTCAGACCGGTAGCACCCTGACACCAAGGGACTTCCAACCGGTATACAAAAGTGGATTCTTGGGGAAAGCCCAAGAATCACACATGTGGTTCCGATGAGATGGATCCGAAAGGGGACTCTCATCACATGGATCATGCTCCATGAATGGAATGCCCATATTAAAAACCTTTTGTTTTAGAGTCCAACCATTTTTTGGCTGTTGCTTGATATAGTACAGGGTACAGTATCATGCCCAAAGACACTCACTACTAATCCCCTTGAGTAGAGATAAAAATTCTTGGTAAGTCATTACCCAAAGAATCAAAATTTGGTGTGCTCGAATGACGTTAATGAGCCGTGGAGGGGAGCCAATGCCACCAAAAATTCTAAGCTATCCGCTCTCGAGAAGGAAAGGTGTTTATCACCAATCTGGGGTATAAAGGTGGGCTGTATCAAGTATACAAACCCTTGGCCTATTGGAATTTTAGGATTGTACTTGTCTCATGTGTGCTTACTTACAATCAAAATATCGTGCTTGCAAGTGTTTTCTGGATACTAAAACAAACCAAACAATGTTCAAACATCTGGAAACAACCAAGTCAAACCTCAAGAATTCGGTCAAAACTAGTCTATACATTCTGTCTGCAACGCATCTATCCTATTATGCCGCATTTGCTATTTCAAAGGCCGCATCTGACCTGTCACGCTGCATTTGTTGTCTAAACACTGCATTTTCCTATATTGAGTCGCATTTGCTTGATTAAAAGCCACATTTGACTTGTCACACCGCATTTGAATAGTCAACAATGCATCCGCTGCATCTTGTAACACAAATGAAATACTGAGTTGCATTCACTGCCTAAAATGACACATATGCTATCCTATGATGCAATCGAAATTTTGAAATGCATTTGCAACATCTTGTGACACATCTGTTTGTCAATAAAATTTGTCAAAACCAGTGCCCAAACATTGTCTACTTTTGCAACACATGTGCATTACCGACATGCAGTTGATCCTTGAAATGACGCATCTGCACACTGTAACACATTTTCCACTTGAAATGATGCATTTGCTTAACTGAAATTTAAACTCTGTCACATACAAGAATCTGAATCCAATTTTTTTTTTCAAATATCTTTTTCAAACATCTCTACCAGAAACCAAAACTGAAATATTGTCCACCATAGTCCTCATTTGGCATCTAGACTTGGCATTGGTCATTTCCCTTGGTCAACAATCACTTTTGCATTTAGACGACATCATGACATCCACCACTTTGTCTTCCCTTCAACAAAATATTGATAGGCTTGCTAGTAAAGTTGAATACAAATTTCTCTATAGAGGTCAATACCAAGAAGTCTTAGACTTTAGAAGACAATTTATTGAAACCGAAAATCAATACCCTTCGTACCAGCAACCCATCAGTCCAAGTCCTCTATCCATCTACCCCCACTATCCACAGTCACTTAACACAAATCCTGCCATTAATTCACAACACATGTCCAGTTATCACCCTTATCCTAACTTTGACAAGGGAAACCAACTATCCACGGGTCCATACCAAGTCTCCACGTCATATGCTATTCCTTCACCTATCAATCTCGTCCAAGTCTACATGCCTTATCAACTATCTACCAACTCATGTCACGTCCCCAAATCATACCATATCGATCCGGCCCAAGTCTCCACGTCCCATTTTAGTCAACCTTACTCCAATCTAGTCCAGGTCCCTATGTCATATCCTATGTCATTACCAAATAATACAGTCAAAGTCTCCATGTCATATCCTATGTCATCGCCAACTAGTCTAGTCCAAGTCCCTAGTCCTTCCCATACCAATCCAGTCCAAGTACCCATGTCATATCCTAGCCCTTCACATACTAGTCCCGTCCAAGTCCCCATGTCTTCTCCTAATCCTTTTCAAATCACCCCCTCACAAGCCACATATAATCATGAAAATTATTTCATTACTCAAAGTCAAATCCCATTTAATAAACTTGAGGATACAAGTCAAAATGAAAGCCCAAAGCATGACCTTATAATGTCACCCTCATGTCAAGAACAAGGTAGTTCATCCCATGACCCTATCTTTTAGTCCATCCATGAAGTCCTTCAAGACAATCATGACATCCAAAACACACGTCTCCATGACAACGACTCTATTTCTGACTGTATCATCCATGACAACCCCATCTTTGACCAAGACCCCATCATTGAACAAGAAGTCCAAATCCACAACAACCCCATCTTTGACCAAGACCCTACCATTAGCCAAGAAATCCAAAACGATCCACTCCTTGACCTTTATGCCATTCATGATCAAAAACTTTCTGACCTTATAAAGGCCTCGACTATTGACACTTCCCACAATGAGACACTTGCCTTAATGGGACACATAGACTATATTCCTCTAGAACAAGAATCTCCCACTAGGGACATGCTTGCATATGATCAAGTTATAGCTAAAATCATTGGACTCTATGACACTAAACATAATGATGGCTTCGACATTGCCTTGGAAGCACCAATAGAATCATCTGAACCTGACATGTCACACAATCAAACCAAAGATATCAGTCAGGAATATGTCCAACATGACAATGAAGCTAAGACACTTTATCAACTAGGGTCATCTATCTTTGTCAGAGCAGAATTTCTTGCAGATGAAAATATTACAAGTGATAGTATCCACATACCTAATGATGGGTTAGCATCTTGCTTTCAAAACAACAAATACCCCATCGCAAATAGAATTTGTGAAAGCATGCAATATCAAGGCAAAGGACTAGGCATACACGAGCAAGGCATTCTAGAACCAATACAACTTCAGAAAAATTACAGACATCAAGGTCTTGGCTATTCCCTAGTTAGTAAATCAAACGATGTCAGTGGTACCTCCTCGATACTAGGGGTAACGTTTTTGGATACAAACGTCAAAATGGAGTCCATGAGAAATCCTTGTCATAAGATTTCCGCCAACACCTCATCCACCCACACCATAAACCTTCATTCTCAACATCTTAAACCTTACCTTTGGAACCAACAAAAACAAAAGACATAAAAATCAAAAAATCAAAATCAAATGTCAATGGTCATTGAATCAAACAAAAAGACAAGTGGACATATGAAGTTAAAATGGATCCCAAAGAAAAATGGATCAAGTAAAGACAATATTCCAAATACAAAAGTCAATCAATATATGGATCCACAAGACAAGAGGACTCCGACATATCATAAATGTCCACCTCCTTCAAAATGGCCATCAAACAAGGCATCTAAAAGTGTTGGTTCCAAACGCCATCCCTCCAAAATCTTTCATCCACCATCCCAAGTTTGGAAAATAAAAATTTATTCATCCAAACGTCCAAACAACCTTTCCACATCTACCATCATTTATCATAATCCTACATCTCATCTAAAGTCCAAAAATCCCACATCGCACATCCGTCACATCTTCGCAACAACTCTTTACCATAAGGACTCTCATGGCACTCTATCGTGATGTGTGTATTCTGATAAGGCCAACTCTAGTATCAGAAAGGATCA
Organism: Sequoia sempervirens; assembly: GCA_007258455.2. Classification (NCBI taxonomy): domain Eukaryota; kingdom Viridiplantae; phylum Streptophyta; class Pinopsida; order Cupressales; family Cupressaceae; genus Sequoia; species Sequoia sempervirens. Next base: position 81,897 of record VDFB02383886.1, on the reverse strand, counting down.
CAATGACATCAATCAGTTGTATGCAAGCTCTATGATCCTGACAAGACAACTCCTTCAACAAAGTCATTATTGGCATATCACGGCACTAGTCTCTACATCAGCACAGTCAGTGGATTCAGAATAGTCAGTGGTTATCTAAAGCATCCAGGCTATCCACAAAATCGAAAATACAAAACAAAAATCAGAAAAAAAATTAAAAAAATCATAAATACAAAAAAATTGAATAATGTAAAACATCGTCACCCTGATGAAAACCTGGCAAACAGGCATCTTGGTGACACCAAAAAAATAAAAAAGTCAAGAAAATAGTAAAGAGAAAAATTTCATCCAATGGTGAAAACCTGGCAAACAGGTGCTCTGGATAAGTTCAATGATGAAAACCTGGCAAACAGGTGCTCTGGATAAGTTCAATGATGAAAACCTGGCAAATAGGCATTATGTGTATAATAAATCGTCTATGTGGAATTTTATACTTGGGGGAAAGTCGTCTCATTTTCCCATGCCTTCCTCATGAAACTGAAGTCCATCTAAGCCCATCATTTCCACACCTTTTTCCCACTTACCTCGGTCTTGACATAAAACTGGCACATATAAATCATGTTTTGGGAAAACTCTTGACATATCTATCCTTCGGTCATACACGATTCACGTCATTGACCGTCATAGTCTTATTGTCCTTGTACGACATAGTCCTTGAAAATCATATGACAATTCCATCAGTCTCATGTCTCCCATCTTTTACCAAGACCACCCCCTATCCTTTCATGCCTGCCACCTATCTTGGCTTTCCCTTGTCAAACGGTCTAAGGATAATCATCATCCCATCTAGTCCTAACCAAGTCATTCCAAATGCAATGAGTCTAATCCATACAAACACATTATCCAAAATTTTACTTGACTGCGTTCCTGGCCCGGTTGTAGACCTCCATACTTTTGTCACATTATCATCATCATCCTCATGTTGTTTTGGGATGCGTCCTTCCCACGTCAAACAATGTTGTCATCACCTGTCAATTGGTATTCAACTTGACTAGGGGCACAATCATGTTTGTCCTTGGATTCTCATGTGTAGGAATCAATCATATGCATTTGTCATGATCCTCTTAAACGTCAAAATCCAAAAAAATCATAAAATGACAAAAAGACAAAAACATCATAAAATGTCCTGAAGAAAGACCACAAACATCATAAAATGTCCTAAAGAAAGACCTAAAAATCATAAAACGTCCTAAAGAAAAACACAAAAATATCCAAATCAATGTCAAAATCCTAAAAATGGAGTCAACGTCAGTCATGTCAATCATTGTCAAACTACATTGTCTCTGCACATTTGGTACGTAGGCAAGGCCATCAGTCGATGAGTCCTCGAGACATTAGGCCAGTCCTTTTAGGTTGGTCCAAATAAAATCATGGCATTTTTCACAATCGTCACATCGGTCAAATAAGTCAGACATAGTCAAACTCAGACACAAGATAGTCATTCGAAACGTCAATGTCAAAATTGGTCAAAATTAGACAGCACAGTCCAATCAATCATACAGTCAACATCAGTCAACTTGCCAAAACATATTAGTCAAAACAATGTCAGTCTCATCACTCTTTGGTCCTCTTCAAAATGTGTCCTTTTTGGATTTGGACCTCGTCAAAATGTCCTTTTCCTTTTTCAGGATGTGTCCTTCCTGACAATAGGCCCTATCAAATTGGAAAAACTCTTGAACTGTCAAAACTGTCAAACCGACAAGAAATCAATCTTTGGCAAACAAACATTGGCAAACAAAATAAAATGGCTGTTAATCTTTCTGGTCTATCTTGTCTTATCTTTTGACTATCTTGACTATTTTGTCTTATATTTTTGTTGTTTTGTCTTTTTGGTCATGTTACTAGCTACCTCGAGGATGTCCCATGAAGGATTTAGAGGTGCGATGACGTCTCCTGGCCTATTTTATTTTCTTTGACTGTTGTCTATGGATTGTCTTGACAAAAAGACTGAAGCAACTTTGCCCTTAGTATGAGTTAGGACATTCCTTGTCTGTGACTGTCTGTTTTTCAAGTGGATGACCTTGCAAACCTTGGTCTATGTCATATAATGGTGTTTGTTGTCCATTTGTATCATTTTTACCGCCCAATGATGATTCGAGCAATGTCTATTAGTTCGTTGGCAAGTTTTGAAGGATTCTTTCATCTAGTCTGCATCTTCATCATCCACATCTTTTGCACTAACATTTCTTTGTCTCTTCATATTGTAGTCTTCTCATTAATTTTGAGAGCACACCCATGTTCTTGGGACCTGTCTGTCCTCTCAAGGGGGCATACCGTAACCCCCCCTTGTCATTCTTCCTCATCTTATTTTGCACTAGGGCATATTTTTGACTTATTTTCTTTGCCACAATGCGACATGCTACATTATGACAAAGAGGGGCAAAATGTAGACACTTAAAAATGACCTAGGCCTGTAATATCTTTTTTTACCACTTTCGTCCTAGCATAATTATGACATTTAATTATGTCCTTGGTCCACATTCGACTATTAATTAAATAATTTATATATTTTTAATTAATTCATGTCCTTTTATTCTTCATGATTATTAAATAAATAAATGTTATTTATTTATTCAATATGTCTTTAATTGTCTAAAGTATTCCTTTAATTAAATAAATTTGTTAATTTGTTTAATTACCCTTATCCATTTATTCTTCCTGAGTATTAAATAAATAAATTTTATTTATTTATTCAATATGTCACTAATTTTTATAATTAAATGAATTTATGAATTTATTTAATTATCAGTAATAATCCTCTAAAATTAAATAATTATCTTTAATTATTTCATTGCTCAATTTAACATTTCCATAATTTTTAAATCAATTTATTATTTAAAATGATTTTATTTTATTGACTGTCACTTCATTTTGGTAAATAATCTGAAAAAATATTATTTATTGCCTCACAAAATGCATATTTTGAGTTGATTTAATTCAAATTGGTAGCTTTCTTCCAAAAATCAAATAAAGCAAGCAGATTCTTGATTTTTCAAATTTGCTTTTCAGTCCACCTCTTATCTTTCTAATTTTTCAAATCTCATAAATCAGGTAGTCTCTTATCTTCTTGATTTTTGAAAATCTTTATTTTTCTAGTTAATTATCTCATCTTTTTTCCACCGCCGATTTAATTTTCTCAGATGACATCTCAACCACTTGTCTAAGGATTTTTCCCTAACCCTAATCAAGGACTATCAAATGAAATCTTGACCTCTGATTTTAGGTTTATGTCAAGAGTCGATCTCGTCTGTCCATTCAAAATTGTGTTTTCTATAAAATGTCAATTTTGTTCATAATTTGGTACCACTTCATGATTATAGGCATTATAGTCATTTATCATTGGCATAGGCATAATTTTACTTAAATCCTTCAAAACTTTCATAGGACATTGTCATAGTCAAATTGATCACACACTCGATCTAAGGGCATCAATTATACGTTGCAAGCTAGGAGGTGTTATGGAGGTGAATTATGGAAGCTTCAACAAATATTTGGTATAATCATTCTTGTTATTTTCTTTCTTTGTGCTTCATAACTTCTTTGGGTTTTATTATTGATCTAATCATTGCTAACCTCAAACCTTAGAAATTTACCCATTGATATAGTAGCAGTTGTTATAAACGGGGTCCAAGTAAAGAATGCTCTGATTGATTTAGGGGCAGCAATAAATGTGATGACCAAAGACATCCTGCAACAACTAAACATTGCAAGCATGAGATCTACTCATACTGTCCTACAACTTACTGATAACTCTACTATTAAGCCTAATGGTATAGTGGAGGATCTTGTGGTAGTTTTAGACTCCTAGGAGTACCTAGTAGACTTTATGATTGTTTCTCCTAGAGCTACACTAGGCAGGTATCCCATTATTCTTTGAAGGACATGGTTGGAAACTACAGATGCATACATTAGATGTCGGTAAGGTGACATGACCATTTCAGATAGGAAGAGCACTAATTTTTTTGTTCTTTATCCTCTTTCTCAACCATCTCATTATGAAGATAATCACACATGGCCACATGTTGGTGAAGAGGCTGAGGAAGTTAATTCTGTGGTGCAACTTATGATGTTAGGTAGAAGATATTTCATGTAGCTCCAAGATGAGGATGAAGTATTGGCTAACATCATTCAAAACTATTGTGAATTAGAGGAAGCATCATCTTCTCATTTTGCTACTCCAGTCAAGACACTTCTGCTAACTCTTCCTACAACCACTATTCTTGCAGCCACTGTTCCTACAGAGAGACTTCCTGTAGCAATAGGTATGTCCCATACATTGCTTCCATATGAAATAAAGGTACCATGTGTTAATGACACATCCATGATAGAGTTAACTACATAAGTACATGTGTCATAAGGAAAATATATGAATGTTAATAGTAAATTAAGTGAAGAACAACAATTGTTATTGAAAAACTTATTAAGGACCCATTAGCATGGATTTGCATAGGATTATCATGATATGAAGGGATTGTACACACAAAATTTAAATTAGAAATGATTGCACCCCAGTAAGACAGCCACAAAGAAGAAATAACCCTGCACTAAGAGAAATTGTAAAAGGGGAACTGCAAAAATTACTAGATGTAGGATTTATCTTCCCCATTTTAGATAGTTAGTGGGTGTCTCCATTAGTGATTGTGCCCAAGAAAGGAGGGAAATGGTGATTTTAAATGTTGATTATAGGGAACTTAATGCTTCCACCAAGAAGGACCACTTTTCCTTACTCTTAATTGATCAAGTTTTGGACACACTTACAGGAAAGCAATACTTTTCTTTTCTAGATGGATTCAACGGCTACAACTAGATCCAAATTGCACCAGAGGACCAAGAGAAGACCACATTTACCTATCCATGGGGTACCTATGCCTACTTGGTACTCCCATTTGGCCTATGCAATGCACCTGCAACTTTTCAGAGGGAATTCATTAGTATATTCTCAGACATTTCTTATGATTGCATGGAAATTTATATGGATGACTTTACCACTTATGGTGTTGATTTTAATCAAGCATTGAAAAATCTTAGGAGAGTCCTATAAAGATGTGAATACTAAAATTTGTCCTTAAACAGTGAAAAGTGCTTCATGATGATGCAGGAAGGTGTAGTTCTTGTCCACTACATCTCCCACAAGGGAATTCAAGTAGATCCTACAAAGATTGAGGTAATCACAAATCTACTCACCCCTGCAAAACAAAAGGATTTTAGGAGTTTCTTGGGTCATGTAGGATATTATATATGTTTCATCAAGGATTTCAGTAGGGTATCAACACCATTGCATACTCTTCTCACTAAAGATGCTAAATTCCAGTGGACTGAAGCTTGTGACAAGACATTTTCAGACTTGAAGGCAACTTTGACTCATGCTCATGTACTCAAAAGACCTAATTGGGAGCTTCCTTTCCACATCCATACTAATGCATCAGATTATGCCATAGGAGCAGTCTTAGGACATAAAGAAGGAGCTGTTGAAAATGCCATTTACTTTGTCAACAAAAAATTACAAGGAGCTGAATTTAATTATACAGTGACAGAGAAAGAAATGATGGTAGTAATCTATGCACTAAACAAATTCAAACATTACATAACAGGTGACCAAATCTTTGTGCACACTGATCATGCAGCCATTAGTTATCTCATGAATAAACCTTTGATCATAGGTAGGCTGGCAAGATGGTTATTGTTGATGCAGGAGTTTGATATAACCATTGTGGATAAGCCAAGGAAGGCCAATGTTGCAAATTTTCTTTCAAGGTTGATTATATCAAAAGATAATCAGCCAATAGATGACTCTTTCCCTGATGAGAATTTATTCTCCCTCATTATACAAATGACCTAGTATGCTGACATAGCCAATTATTTAGTCACAGGTAGAGTTCATTCTCACTTCTCTCCAAAAGAAAAAAGGGCACTCATTGAAAAATCTTTTCCTTTCTCCTGGATTGCTGGATGTTTGTTTTATACTGGACCAGACCATGTCATGAGGAGATGTGTGAGAGTAGATGGGACATATGACATCTTGCATGCATGCCATAACAAACCATGTGGAGGACATTTTGCAGCCAAGAGGACAACAATGAATATTTTGAACATAGGATATTGTAAACATCAAAAAATTGTCATCTTACGATACCTTGTCACAACATTGCATCATTTAGACACCTTGTATCATGTTTTTCCCTAGGTACCCCTGTCATGATATATTTAATTAAATAAATTTTATTTATTTAATTAAATTCATAATCATTTCTATCCCTTCCTCTAATGTTAATTAAATAATTTATATTATTTAATTAATTAAATCATTTCCATCCATTCCTCTAATGTTAATTAAATAATTTATATTATTTAATTAATTAAATCATTTCTATTAATTCTTCTAATGTTAATTAAATAATTTGTATTATTTAATTGATGAAATCATAAATCCAACATTAATTAAATAAATCAAATATTTATTTTAATTAATAAAATCTTTAAAATATCTTCTCGCTTTCTTTCCAAAATTGAAACTCATGTGCATCTAATTTATTTATTTAATTAGATAATTCATCAATTATCTTTCTCATCTTTTTAGGATTTATTTCCTTTGAAAGATAATCAAAATCTTTCTATTTTTTTTTCACATCTTATCTTATCTTGTTTTAATTCCTTTAAAACAATAAATCAAAATCTTTCTATCTTTCGAAAATCTTATCTCATCTCATTGTTTTTCCTCTTTTGACAAAAATCAAATCATTATCAATCTTATCAAATCTTATCTCTGTCCACATCGAAAATCTATAAATCAAACCTTTCACAGGCGATTTGCATCGAATCTTCAGACATCCTTATGCTGTCAAAATCATTCTTCGATCGAATCTTCTTCTAGCATCTTCACTCTGTCAAAATCAGTCTTCAATCACCATCTATCATCTTCATCAGGTTGTTATGTTGCAGAATTGAGCAACCAACATTCCTCCAAAAATAAACCTTCAAAATCTTGCATCCTTGTGTAGGTGGAGAAGAGCCATGGAGATCAATCAACACTAGTTTGAAAATCGGTTTGCAGTTTCTTTGTTTACTATTTTTATTTTCATTCTAGTTTGTACTTCATGGTGCTTGATAGGATTTAATTTTTTTATTGTCTTCAATGCATTTAAACTCTTTGGATTATCTACCTATCTACAGATATTATTGGCCAACACTCCACAAGGATGCAGGAAGGTATACTAAGAAATGTGATAAATGTCAAAGAATGGGCAAACCAACTAGATTTGATGAGATGCCACTTTTACCTCAAGTAGTAATCTCTCCCTTTGACAAGTGGGGATTGGATTTTGTAGGACCCATTGACCCTTCATCAAATGGTAAGTCTTATATCTTGGTATGCACTGATTATGTGACAAAGTGGGTAGAAGTTAAGGCCATGAAGCATGCAAGAGATAACAAGGTTGCATAATTTATTTATGAAGAGATTTTCACAAGATATGGAGTTCCAAGAGAAATAGTGACCGATCAAGGGGCTCAATTCACATCAACAATTATTGCAGCACTAGTCAATGAGTACAACATGAGGCACATGAAGTCTACTCCTTATCATCCCTAGGCTAATGGCCAAGTTGAGATGACCAATAGAGAAATTGAAACCATTTTGACCAAAATGGTAGCTATCCATAGAAAGGATTGGAAAAATAGATTACCAAAAGCTGTTTGGGCCTATAGGACAACCTATTACAGACTTCACTCCATTTGAGTTGTTGTATGGAAAACAACCATGATGCCCATTGAATTTGAATATAAGACTCTTAGGACTGTAGTGAATTTGGGGATGGATATTTCTGAGGCACAAAGAGAAAGAATCATACAACTAAATACTTTGGATGAAATAAGAAGAGCAACCCTACATCATACAAAGGTAGTGCAGAATAAGAGAATCAAGTGGCATGGAAAATTTATCAAGGACAAGAAATTCTAACTAGGAGATTGGGCCCTTCTCTATAACTCAAGATATCAGGACAATGCACGAAAATTGCAGACAAGGTGGCTAGGACTATATGAAGTTGCTAAGATCTTTCCTAATGGAGGTGTTCAACTTACTATCATTGAACCCATCAGATTCAAGTTACTTGCCAATGGTCATCAACTCAGATTATATCATAAGCTAGCTTCCAACGAAGAGTTCCTACAACAATTCACCCCACATTCAACACCCAAGCTTCCTGCAGCCGAAGGAAGTGGACCTAGTGTCCCTCCTAGCTAATTAAGGCTCGTACTTTTCATAATAAAGACTTCCACTTACATGGGATTCCATTTCTTCACCCATTCGCCCATCCACCCATCCATCACCACCTTTCTCTCTCTTCCATCACTTCATTCCACGTCACCTCATTCCACTTCATCTTCATTAATTGCTCAATTTATTCCTCTAAAAGGTGAGTGGTACTTTCTCTAGAATCTTTGGAAAAAATCCTCCACACATTCAGGTATGTGTGCATTAATTGCTATCTTTTAATCATCTTTTAAGTGCATTCATTTAATCATTATATGTGAGTATAGACGTTCACATAACATGTCATTATTCTCTATCAAACCACCACTCCCATCTTGCATGTGTGGACACATGTCCAAATTTAGGTTGGGGGGGAAAGAAAAAAGATGCAAATATATTGCCCATATGTCAATTCATGCCAAGATACGTTAGAAAATTTAAAATGAGTCAATTTGAAATCTGTGTAAGAGGATGGCTTGCATGTGTGAAGTGACACTAACTGTAGCCACCATTTCTTCCCATCATAATTCTCCTTTACCACTCCTTTTATTTCCATTATTGACCCTATTGTAATCCTGAGTTGCAAGCAAAAAGGTGAAACAAAAGGAAGAGAAATTTTAGTTGATATTGGGATTGGAAATTTAGCAGGTATTGTAGGAAGGTGAACTTTATTTTTAGACATAATTGTAGGAAAGAAATCACAGAGTATTTGTTTGATTGCAGACAATGGGAGGTGAGTTAATTCAAAATGAACCCACAATGCATGATGTTTTATTGCAAGATGCACAATGCCTAGTTGAATTTAGAAACTGTGGATGGTTAGATTACTTCCTGAAGCTGGATGGCTTTGATGAAGGCATTGCACTAGAATTTGCTCAGAAATTTTCTCAAGGAAAATCCACAATAAAAGGGTTGGAAGTCGTTGCAACTGAGGAAAGAATTGCGGAGGTCACAAGGTTACTTGCTGATGGTAAAAATTACCCTGCTTCCAGAGATGCCAGATCAGCTAGGGCCAAATTTACAAAGTCGAATGACCCTCCATTGATCATAGATAAACAAGGTGCAAAGAGAATGTCTCTACCCGAGCCATGGAAGCAAATAGCCATTTATGTTATCAAATACATCACCTGTGAGGGTCACCAGTCAAATTTTCATTCTATGCACTTCAAGATTTTGAATCACATGAGGCACGAAAGGAGGATGAATGTGCTTAATGTGATGTACAATCTTCTCTCAATCATGGTGGTCGAGACCCAAAAAGGTAGGGATAATTATGTTTCCCACCATTGTCTGATTAAATTGCTAGTTGAGAAGTCTCTGCATGATGTATCTAGAATGACCTGGGAAGAATTTATAAATGCTGATCAAATTAGACCTAAGCAGTTGCAACCTAGGGTTTTACCTCAACCCCATAGGTCTAGTAGGAGATTGAGAACGACTAAAGCCACTCTTGGTGCTTCAACCTATGATGCTGGCTCTAGTGTGAACCCTCTTGCAGCAGAAGAAACCATAGAAATTAGTTCTTTTGAATTAAAGCACTCAGAAAAAAGAAAGCTCTTCATCAGATTCTGATGATGACATTCCCCTTGAAACCCTAATAATAAATAGGGTACAAGAGAGAGAAGTAAAAATGAGAAAAGGGAAAGCTAAAACACAGCCTGTAGAAAGAAAGGTGTCAAGTTCTAAGAGGAGGAAGGCTAACACTATTCATCCTATAGCCAAAGAAAAATGTGAGAGCCCTCCCAGGAAATCAAGACCAACTGGGCCAACATTTGGTACGCCTTCACAGGAAAGCCCTAAGCCTGGTGAGACATCACATGAGAACACTAAAGCTCCAATGGGGCAGGAGAATGTTGAAGAAGAAGACATATTTGAGAGATCAACAAATATAATAGTGGCCAATCTTGCTAACATTGCAGAAGAGTTTGAGGAAAATCAAGATTTTCTGTAGCATGAGCAAGAAGTTCTGCAACAATAGTCAAAATCAAAGCAGGAGTTCCTACAGCCACAACAAGAATAAGAACAAAATTGTGGCAAGAAGTGGGAGAAGAAACAGTACCCCACAGCCAGAGACAACTGGACAACCTGAGGCCATGCAGATAGTACTATATGAGGAGCAACCATCGACAAAAATACTGGTAGGAATTAATAATCCTCTTGATTTGACATTACATACGACAATTTTGAAATTATGGGAATAAATACAAAGGAGGTAGAAAGAATGGAAAAGGGAAAAATAGAAATTGAAGAAGGAAATTGAAAAGAGAGATGAGGAAATTGAAGATAAAGATCCATAAATTGCCACCTTGAAGAAGAGGGTGGATGATATGGCAACCTTGGTACCACAGATCTTGGAATGCAAAGCCGCTCCAAGGGTCTATGCTCTGCACCTAAAAGAGAAATATCTCTCTTTTAAGCTGTCAAGGATTGTCTCAAGTTTGAATCCTTCTATTAACACTCCTAATAAAATTTTTAATGCTTATAGGATTGCCTCCCCTGAAATGAAGAATTTGCTATGTGAGTTCTACTTGCATAATTATGCTGTAACTAAAGACCATGATTGGAATCTGCTATTGTATGTTGGGGATGTCCAATTAAGGGCATTCATGTCTTGGGTACAAAATGAGATTAGTTGGGAAAAACAACATGGGGCTTATAAGAAATTGGAGTCTAATATTTCTCTACCTATTAGGGTTGAATCAAGCAACCCAAGGGATATTTAAAGAGAATGGCACAAAATGATTCTCAGACCTAGTTATGGTAACATGATTATGCCTTGGATTGAGGCAGTTTACAATGAGTATGAGGTAAAGATAGCGGCAACGGAGGAAATTATGAGAGGATACCTATCACAAAGATGGAATAGCCTAACCGATGACCTGAAATAGGTTGAGCCTCATTCCATCCACAATTATGCTACAACACTAAAAAGGATTGATAGGTATATTCATATTAGGAGAACCGAGGGGCGATTTTGGATTTCCCTAACTTTTCAACCACCCATTCTCATGTGGCCCATGCCAAACATCAGGTTCTACCAGTATGACATTGCTGCATAAAACACAGAGATGCAACAAATTTTGATAGGTTAGGATGATTATATTGGGATTTTGATTCATGCACAACAACCACTGATGTTGGAAAACTATCAGTTACAAATTTCAGATCTTTGACCAAGTAGAAGAACAACCCTTCCCCTGCTGGAGGACCAAAAAAATTTTAGATTGGGGGGAGTGATGACCCTAGTTTTTGGTACAACTTTGGGTAGAATCTATAGTTTATTTGCTGGTAGTTGCCATGGACTTTGATGTTAAATGTTGATATTTTCATAATGTTTCCCTCAAACCATTGACATTAGGCTTAATCCTATTTCTGCAAGTTTTAATGACATTGGCATATTATGTGGATTATCTATATTGATTTTTCATGTGGTTAATGAATGTTCCTTAAGGTGGTTATAGATATGCAGTTATTGTGCATATTGACGTTGCCATGCAGATTTAATTTAAAGATGCTAAGTTGAGGAAGACACTTCCAGCTAGGCATGCATCGTAACATCCAACAAAGGAATCACTCAAAGGTCAAAGGAGGTTGATGATAAAATATTCCTCATGCAAATTGAATGTAACCACCTTGTAGTGGACTTTAATGTTGGTTGAGCAGATGCGTGTGTTACTGTTGTGCTAGATCTGCGTTGGACCTGCATGTCTGACTAGATTCCATGCACATGTAACCACCGCCACTCCACTTTCTCTGTTTTCCGAAATGGCATCCTCCTAGTCATGGATTTGACTTCCTTGTTTAGTTGATAGTATAAATAAAGATTTGATGCCCCTTCCTTAAGAGGTTGCATGATTTGATATTGTACTAGCACTCTCAAGTTTTCAATACAGATAGATTACTCTTTTGTACTCATGATTTACAGTGAATAAAATAAAGTTCTGAGTTCAAGCATTTGTGTTCTCATTAGTTTTAGAGGATACTTATCCAAGGGGGACCACTTGGTGAGTAATCCATCTTTTTAGTTTAGTACTAGTTTAATATTACTTTATGTTTAGTAACTAGTTAGAAATTTGGCACCAACTATTCCTGTAGCCACTAGAATTTCATTTTGTGACTGTTTCTGCAACCAAAGCAGAAAGAGTAGTGCCCTGTTTGTTGCTCATATTTTTATTATTGTTATGTATTTTAGTTTGATGTAGTTGTTGATTGATGATTGACATTTATGGTATTCCCTTCTAAGCAATTTACTTTCAGCATTGTGTGTTCCTTAGCTGTAAATGAAATGGCTACTTTGAGTTCCTAGTGCACATACTGTGCTGACCTATTTCAGGTTCATATCCCTAGGTTGAAAAGTTAAATGCACCTTCATGATGATTGAAATAGCTATTCAGGTTAGATGTCCAATCTTTGAATCATGGCTGTAAGGGTTTAGTTATTAAATCATTATAGGAGGCCAACATTGTCGTCTTTAAACTGCGTTGCCGTCCTCAAGCAGAGTGCTATCTAAGGTGCAGTTTGGATTCTAGAAATTGGCTCGTCTAGTCTCGTTCAAGTATTCAGATTAGTAGAGTGATATAAGCACTTGAGAGCACTCTTCATTCTCTATCCTTGACCTAAACAACCGCTTAGTTTGAGGTAGGATAGGGCAGCCCTCTGCTCTCAATTCTCCATGACCTGGAGCCTTGGTGTGGTTGGTCCCCCTACCTTACATTTTGGTGAACTTGACGTGAACTAATTTGGTTCCTTTTAGCGACACTGAAAGTGCCTTTCCTCGTATCCTATGAACAATGTAGGTGTGAGTGTTGTGAGGCGTTATGCCTTGCAACCCAACCTGTGACCCCTAGAGGCTTAGTTGGAAGGTTCCATAAGCATTGTAGAAAAAAACCTTAATTGGGTTACTATCTAATTGCAAAACCTTTGGGGGCTCTGAGAAAGTCTTGTCTAGTATATGTCATGGCTTCCTTTTTACACCTGCCCATCCCATCCAGGCAACCTGTGAGCAGTTCTCTTGGCATAACTTACACCTTGTAGGACCTACTGATGGGTTATAATAGACAATCATCTCCTCTATACATCCCCACACGAATCAACATAAACACTGTAACAGTGTTCTTGTTGACTTGACATGTTAGGTGAATGTCATTACTGAGGAGATTATGCTGATTAATTTCCTACACAAAGATGAGTATGACACATCTGAGAGTACCATCCATACACACATCAAAATTTTCATACCTCCCCTTGGTTGCATCACCTTATCAGTCCTTGTTGGACCTAAATTAATGAACTTGATTTTTGACATAATCCTGGGGTCTAAACTCTTTAGGGTGAAATTGGGTATCCCCTAGTTGGTCACTATGAATGCAGTTCCCTTAGCGTGCATAAGTGTTTGAAATTTATCCATGAGGGTATAAAGCATGTAATCCATGGCACCGACTATAAACCACCGATTGCACATGGTAGCTATTCACTGGATCACTTTTGGCCCGCACTTGTTGTTTCGCTTCCTCCTAGGACAAACCTCTTGTACCAAACCTATGTGAAGTACAAGAAGGGGCACTTAACACCTAAGGTGAGATACCCTCCTTCTCCCTATGTTGTCTCGCATAGGGCCTGCTTGAAAGCTAATAGTGATGCCGCCCTGGCTCTGAGAAGGGAGGAAGAAAAGCGTACTCGATGTTCTTTTTCCTCCTCTTATGGTGTCCCACTTGTCACTTCCTCTCAGCTTGGTATGATGTCACTGGATTCTATTCCCAAGCATTTGCTAGAGAATCCTATGGTGCCCGTTTGGCTAAAACCCAAGTGTTCAACATTTGAACTTCACGTTCTTCCCACGGTGCCTAGGCGCATTCAGTATGGTAAGGGGAAGGCTCCCCATGGGGAGTCCTCTATTTCTCAACATCTGTGGCCTCCTATCACTCCTACCCTTAAGGAAGTGAATGGGAAGAGTCCCGATGTCGAGGCGTTAGAGTTGACTCCCTCTGCTGTTGCTCCAATATCTGCTCCATCTCTCCCTCTTTCTCTCATCTAGGAGTCTCTCCCTCCACTAGAAACAACCGTGATGGACACTCTAATGGCTGAGTAGGAGTCTTCTATTCCATCTCAACTTTTGGCCTCTAGCTCTTGTAGTTGTAGGAACCACCTTGCATGTGAGCATACACATCGGCGAAAGACTCTGGCCGCTAAGTGCGCTACTTTGCAGAAGAAGGAAGGGGAGTCGAGTGCCCCTGTTTCAGGGCCTGTTGTTGTTTCCTCCTCTCATGTCCCCTCTGCTTCAGTTCGGTTAGCCTTAGTGCTACTTCTAGCTCCTACTACGAGTGTAAACACCCCTAACCCTAAAATGGTGTAGGTGTTTATTGCTCCTTCAATTGAGCCACCCCTTTTGATGTCCCTCTCAAACATCCCACCATTATTGAAGCCCGTGGACATGTTGAATACCTCGGTGGTGTCCGTTGTGATTTTCTCCTCCTCCTCCTCTGCACCTTTTGTTGACTTCTCAGTTGTCTTTGGTTGTCCATGATGACAAAATCATTTTTTATTCTCTTTGGTATCCTAGATAATCACTCAGAGGCTTTGTTTTTGGTATTCATGTTTATGGTGATTCAGGATTTTCATGTTGATTCAAGTTTTTCATGTTGACATTCAGTGTGATATTGCTCATGTGGCTTCTGGTTCAGATTTATGAATGAAATATATTTTTAGATGGTTATGGTTACTGATAGTGTGATAAATAATTATTATAGGTCATTCAAGATGATCATGCAACAGGTTCAAGATATTTTGTTTGACAAGTTGGCCCTTCTTTATTGTATTCCATAGGGCATTAATCAACTTCAGATTTATGACATTGTCACCTTGACATGTTCAGGCTTCGGGCATTATGGTATTATCACTATGACCTATATTAATAAAAGTATTTTTCAAAGGTCATCTTTTATAAAGGAATATAGGAATTGGCATCTAAAATGAAGTAAACCCTACTAGGTTTCCTTAAGAATTCACTTGAGGTGATATTATTCTTATTGATCTCTACATTTATTAACTTTGTGTAAAGTCTTATGAAAGTAATGTTTGGCATATTATGGTGGGCATTCGACAGCCTACTTATATCATTATCTTTGTCGGCATTTTGAAAAACTTGGACATGGCACAATGTTTATTAGATGATCAAAGTGTATCGATTACTTTGTTTTTGAATTTGGGTAAAGGAATTTGGAAATGACCTTTGGTAGTGACCATTCTTTTTATTTCAATGGTTGTGTGATGTGGCAGTGACAACTTTGAAAAAATGTGGAGGTAATGATAATGTCGGCATTTGTGGTAAAAGGTATAAGACAATGGATCTAAAATCATTATGATATTTGTTTATTACATTTGACTTAGTCTTTCGGACTTCAAGTATTATTTCATTTTGGGAAGTCATCGAATGTCTTGGTGAATCAAATGAATGTTAGGGAATTTTCTTTTTGATCTTCTCTTTGCTAGGGTTTGGAATGCTAATCATCACCATGAGTGTGATCTCCTCTCTACTGTGAATCTTCTCTCAACTCTCTCTGTCATTATTCTATGTTACCAAAAACAACTCATCATGAGAGCTCGACTTGCATATGGGATTTCTCTATGCATGGAAAGTTGCTATCAGTTGTGTTCTTTCAAGGAAAATCAATGGAGTTACATATCTGCATAGCTATGGTGGTTGGCATCGAATCTCATTGGTACTTATTTGATTTTCTTGCTGCATGAACATGTATTATTCTCTTTATCTACATGGTGTATTAAAGAGTAGCTACTACTCTTTGCTCGAATATGAAAGGGTGCAAATGGGTTGTTAGAATCTTGTGTCATAATAGCTTGGTTCTCTCAAGCCTCTGTGTATTGGGCTCATGCTGATATGGGTTCAATTTCATTTTGTGACAGGATTTTGCAATGTTTGTTGTTTTGTTTTTATCATTATGAATAAAATGTTTTGTGCAGGAAAAAATTGTTTTGGTAAAATTTTGTATCCACCTATCATTGGATTCAGGGTTCTTGAAAGATAACTGTTATTGTATTCAGTTTCATCCAAAAGATAGCTTTCTTTTTAATATGTCTGGTATTTTGAAGGTTTAATTGCAAACCTTTAGGATATTAGGTGTATTAGAATGTGAGGCATTTTGGGTGTTAATGAATTGAAACAAAGAAATCCTCTGATATGATTATTGTTCTGAATTTCAATAAGGGGTTGGTGCTCCTTGAAATGGGTTTTTCTAAATGAGGGGTTGGTGCTCCTTGAGTGGGTGCTCTAAAATTAGCCTGTAAGGAATTGTATGCAGTGATTTTGAAATATAAGCTAATATGGCAGTAGTTTAGGAGTGGTTTATCTACCCCAGGAGGGTTTTCCACTTGGAAAATCTTTTGTCTTCCTACCTCTTTTGTGGTATCTTTACTTCATTGTGATAATGTTGTAATGTTCATTGCTTATGTGATACTTCTCTTTTCATTTGTTAATGGTTGCACTCAATTCATGAATGTAGTCATCATTGAAATATTGAGAGCATAATTCAGTTTTGTTTCTTTTTCTAGAAAAATTTAAATTTGGTTCAAGACACTGATTCACCCCCCCTCTCAGTGTCATTTTCACTGCAACAATTGGTATCAGAGTGTGGGTTCCTCATATAGGTCTAAACCACCAAGGATTGATTCTGGTCTTGGAGTTTGTTAAAGATGTCACAAGCTCAAGAAGGTACTTTTGTGACTAGAGCTCCTCTATTTCATGGTCATGATTATGCATTCTGGAAAATCAGAATGGAAACATATTTGATTTCTATTGATCTTGATGTTTGGAGCATTGTGTTAAATGGGTATACTGTTCCACCCACAATACCCACAAATGCTGCTGAGAAAAAGAAGTATGAAACTAATGCTAGAGCTAAGCATGCCTGTTGGAGATTGTTGGATGTTGTGGATGTGTTGCTGATATGTGGTTGTGATTGATGTCAAAACTATTAGAATTTGGTGTATCTATTGCTATATATGTCGAGGATATTGAGAAAATTATAAGAAAAAGTGTTCCAGGTTCCTAATGGAACTGTGTAGGTCATGAAGGATTTTTGTTCTATACGTAAAAAATTAGCTGATGTGGATTAAAGGGTTTATTTTTGTGTATGTCTGGATCATCTACCGAAAGTTTTAGAGGTCTGCGTGAAGTTCTGTGTGAGTTTTGGTTTGACGGTGTTTTGCTGGTCTCTGTTAGAGTTCCTAAATGAAGATTGTGTGATTCTAGTTATCTCAATTGTTGTGGCTCCTTCTCTATTGTTTCTTGGTATTCTTAGATGTCTCTAGTTCATTCTCTATCTTTTTGGTACATCCACATTGATTTGTGTGCTCGTGGTTGAAGATACTTTTGCACATGATCAGTTTTTCATGTTCCTGTCTGACATGTTGATGATAGCATGTTGCAGATGTTCAAGGAACAATTAATTAAAGTATTTTTGTGTTGGAGATATTAATTTGTCTCTCCATTATGTTGTGGCTAACCTTGGTGGGTTCGTTTTAAAATTTAGCTATCAATCTGGGACGACATTGCAAATATATTTTATTTTCTTGGCCGACGAAGTTGTGATGAAATATCATGCAGTGGATATATAAGGGCAATTAGTTCATTGATGATGATGATGCTTCATGTGCTCCTATTTTCATATATGGAAATATCATTATTGAGCAGAGTGTGAATAAGATTGTGTGAAGTGTGAAGAAGTGTTGAGCTTAATTGGAACTATAACCAGGCTTGAGCAGAAGCTATTTTTTTAGTTCATACCCTCCAGATTTTTAATCCAACCTTGTTGGGCATTGAGCCCCTTTTGTAATTGAGCAGTGAGCTCTAGGCAGTGTGCCTGAATACATGTGCATTCCTTTTATTGTTTTTCATTATACTTTTAGAAGGTATAATCTTGTGGACTAACATCCACCATGGTTTTTTCCCTAACAAGGTTTCCACGTAAAAAATATTGGTGTTCTTTGTCTCTCTAATGTGTTAATTACTTATGGTTAATTGTTCATTCATTAGATCTGAGATTAAGGATAAGTGAAGTTAGTAAAAGTTTAAATTTCTGTGACAACTGATTCACCCCCCCTCTTAGTTGTATATCCTTGTTTTGCCAACAATTGGTATTAGAGCTAGTTCCTCTGAAGTAGTCTAACAACTTGAGGTGATCTAGGATGGCAACATTCAAGAAGGAAAGTCCTAGATTTGATGTCACCAACTACTCACTGTGGAAAGTCGGGATGCAATTTAATCTGTAGTGCTTTGGTGATGCTTAATGGAAGATTACAAGAGATCAATATACTATTCCTCAGAATGGTCCTTCCTCTATTGATGAGATCAAAGATGCTAAAAGTAATACCAAAGCTATGGAAGCATTGGTAAGAACTCTAACAAATTCAAAGATGGCTCATGTGATAGGTCTACAGACAGCTCATGAGATCTGGATGAAGCTGGAAACTTTGTATGAAGGAGACACACAGGTAAAGATGGCTAAGCTACAGAGCTTGAAAGGAATTTATGAGAACTTGAAGATGGGTGAAGATGAAAATATCACTTATTTTATGCAAAGAGTAAATGAAATAGTGCTAGGTATTAAATGTGCTGGTGGTTTAGTGAGCGAGGATGAAATTGTGGCTAAGATACTCAAATCCTTGCCTCCTTCTTACAAAATGAAGGTTCTTGCTATTGAGGAATGTATGTCTGTAAACAAGATGACAAGAGATACACTGATAGGGAAGCTTGCTTCTTTTGAATTAAGTGAATTTGGTGAATCTACACCAAAAATTGAATCTGCATTTAAAGCTACTGTATCTGGAAGTTACAAGAAAAGATACAGTCTGGGAGAGCTCTAGAAAGATATCTAAATATGATGAAGAACTGAAACAATTCGAAGACAAAGAAAGAGAAGTACAAGAACTGGAAGCACTGATTGCAAAGAAAGAAGGAAGAGGAAAAGGTAAGTATGAAGATGTATTTCCTATTAAATGTTTTTCATGTAGTAAGATAGGTCATTTTGCATCAAGATGTCCTAAAAGAGTTCCTAGGTCTAAGCCTAGAAAACCTAGATTCCAAAAGAGATGCCACTTTTTTTTGAAGTAGTAACTAATGATGAGTTTGATAAAGATGATGGAAATGAAGATGAATGGGCTTTCATTGCTACCATTGAAAATAAACCTGTGCCTACTGAATTTACTGAAGATAAGAAAGCTCTTGTAGCCTGAGTTGAGGAGAAAGATAAGTGGGTCATTGATAGTGGATGCTCACATCATATGACCGGTGATAAAAGCATGTTTGTGAGTCTAGAGAAGTATGATGGTGGGGTTGTAAGATTTGGAGATAACAATGCTTGTGTGATTCGTGGAAGAGGTTCTATTAGCCTTGGTGGTAAGAAAAACATTGATGATGTTCTCTATGTTGAAGGCCTAAAGCATAACTTGTTAAGTGTTGGACATATGGTACACAAGGGATATGATCTGTAGTTCAAGAATGGAAAATGCAAGATTCGTGGGAGTTTCAGAAACATGATTGCTACTGGTGTGCAAAATAAAGGTAATATTTTTCACTTGAATAATGCTAGTGGAAGTTGTTTAATTGCTCAAGTAGATGAAAGTTTGTTGTGGCATAGGAGGTTGTGTCATGTAAACTTTGACAACATTATCAAGATAAGTTCTACTCATGCAGTAAGAGATTTTCCTAGGTTAGTGAAGCCTACTAATGTAATCTGCCAAGAATGCCAGATGGGTAAACAAACTAGAGTCTCCTTCCAGAGAAAACAATTTCATTCAAATAATGTGCTGGAACTACTACATACTGATCTTTGTGGTCCCTCTAGAGTTATAATTATTCATGGAGAAAGGTATTTTATGCTGGTCATTGATGATTACTCTAGAATGATTTGGGTTTCCTTTTTAAGAGAAAAGTGTGAAGCATTGGACAATTTCAAAAGTTTCAAGGCCATGGCAAAAAATGAAAAAGGTTTGAAAATCAAATGCCTAAGATCTGACAGAGGTGGTGAATTCATTTCAAAATAGTTCAATTCTTATTGTGAAGAAAATGGAATTAAAAGATAGTTATTTGCTCCTCGAAATCCCTCAACAGAATGGAGTTGTGGAAAGAATGAATAGAAGAATTCTGATGCTGCCAGAACAATATTGATGGAAGGGAATGTCTCAGATGTACTGGAGTGAAGTGGCAAGCACCACTGTATATACTTTGAATCGGGTAAATGTGAATGGTAGTTCTAGTAAGACCCCTTATGAATTATGGTCCAGTTACAAGCCTATTTTTAAGTATTTCAAGATCTTTGGAATCAAATGTTATATCAGGAGAGATGATGATATAGGAAAGTTTGATGCTAGAAGTGATGAAGGAATCTTCCTAGGTTGATGAGAACTCTGTCAAATCATCCAAACGATGCAGCTATGATTCAGATGAAGACAACACAAATCAAGGGAAGAACACTCAAATACCAAATCTACTTCAGATTATTCCTTATGTTCCGGTGAAGCAACCACAAATTGTTCTGGAAAATCAAGTCAGTCATGAAGCATAGACAAGTGCAAGTGTAGAAGAAATTTCAGAAGACATAGAATTCTGAGAAAGTCCCAAGACTCCAAGGTATGTAAAGCTCAATCACTCTGAAATTCAAATCATAGGAGATAAGAGCAAAGGAGTGCAAACTAGAAGAAAAATTGTAGAAGAATATTGTTTGATTTCCAAGATTGAACCTAAGAGTGTCACTGAAGCCTATCAAGATGAACACTGGCTGGAAGCCATGGAAGAAGAAATGACACAGATTGAAAAGAATGACACATGGACACTAGTTCCTAGGCCCAAAGACAAGAATGTGATTGGTACTAAGTGGGTTTTCAGAAACAAGCTGAATGGGGAAGGTGAAGTGGTTTGGAATAATGCAAGACTGGTATGTAAAGGGTACTCTCAAATGGAAGGTATTGATTTCGAAGAAACCTTTGCCCCTATTACTAGAATTGAAGAATTAAGATTATTTCTTGCTTATGCTGCTTATAAGAACTATAAAGTCTATCAAATGGATGTAAAGTCCGCATTTCTAAATGGGGAACTAGAAGAAGTGTACATTGAACAACCAAAAATATTTCAGCTAACAGATAAGGAAGATATGGTTTGCAGATTGAAGAAAGCTCTGTATGGACTCAAACAAGCCCCCAGAGCTTGGTACACCAGATTGGACAAATATCTACTGAAGCTTGGATTCACTAAAGGTATTGCTGATAGTAACTTATACTTCAAATTAGATCATGATAAGGAGTTAATCATAGAAGTATTTGTTGATGACATCATTTTTTGAGGAAATGATAATCTATGCATGAAGTTTGCTAATGAGATGAAGAGTGAATTTGAGATGAGCATGATTGGTGAAATGAAGTTCTTTCTGGGATTGCAAATTACATAGTTGGATGAAGGGATTTTTATATCTCAGTCCAAATATGTGAGAGAACTGTTAAATAAGTTTGGAATGGAAGACTCCAAACCTGTTGGTACTCCCATGGTAACCAGATGCAAGTTGACTCAGAATGTTGACTCTCCTAAGGAAAATCAAACCAGATATAGGTCAATGATTAGTGGATTGTTCTACTTGGCTTAGACTAGATCAAATATTATGAATGCTATATGTATGGTCGCTAGATTTCAAGCTGATCCAAAAAAATCACATGTGACTACTGCTAAAAGAATCTTTAGATATTTGAAAGGAATAGTTGACTTTGGACTTTGGTATCCAAAGGATGACGATCTCACTTTGTGTGCATATACTAATGCTGATTGGGCTGGTGATGTGGATGACAGAAAAAGTACTAGTGGTGGAACTTTCTTCTTAGGGAAGAAGCTGGTATCCTGGTCAAGTAAAAAGAAAAACTCAATTTCTCTATCTACTGCTAAAGCAAAATATATTGATGCTGCCAATAATTGTACTCAAGTGATATGGATGAAAAAAATGTTGAGAGATATCAAAGTAATATATGAAGAGCCTATTGTGACAACTCAAGCATAATAAATATATCAAGGAATCCAGTGCTACACTCTAAGACTAAACATATATCAATCAAGTTTCATTTCTTGAGGGAGAAAGTGAATGAGAAAGAAGCTAGATTGGAGTATGTGCCTACCAAAGAACAAATTGTAGATATATTTTCTAAGCCATTTCCGAAAGACATTTTTGAGTATCTCAGGGGAATGCTAGGGGAAATTACCCCTCCTAATAAGAACTAAGTGATGCATTTACTTGCATCAATCTGTGAGCTTCATTACTATATTATGATCTCGATTGATGTTTATGTGGCTGCTACTTAGGGGGAGTAGTTAGATGTGCAGATATGTGGTTCAGAGCATGTGTATGGAAAGGTCACGGTTTCCTTTTCCATTGATGTCAAAGGGGGAGAAGTGTAATGTGAAAAATCCCTGTGAAGAGATGTGGAAGTTGAGAAGAAAAGTACATAAGAAGTCAACATGTTGGGTTG
Organism: Sequoia sempervirens; assembly: GCA_007258455.2. Classification (NCBI taxonomy): domain Eukaryota; kingdom Viridiplantae; phylum Streptophyta; class Pinopsida; order Cupressales; family Cupressaceae; genus Sequoia; species Sequoia sempervirens. Next base: position 59,087 of record VDFB02383886.1, on the reverse strand, counting down.
ATGGTATTTTTCACATCATGTGTTTCCATCAATGCCAAAGGGGGAGATTTTTGGAGATTGTTGGATGTTGTGGATGTGTTGCTGATATGTGGTTGTGATTGATGTCAACACTATTAGCATTTGGTGTATCTATTATTGTATATGTCGAGGACATTGAGAAAATTATAAGAAAAAGTGTTCCAGGTTCCTAATGGAACTATCCAGGTCATGAAGGAATTTTGTTATGTACGTAAAAAATTAGCTGATGTGGATTAAAGGGTTTATTTTTTAGTATGTCTAGATCATCTACCGAAAGTTTCAGAGGTCCACGTGAAGTTCTGTGTGAGTTCTGGTCTGACAGTGTTTTGCTGGTCTTTGTTAGAGTTCCTGAATGAAGATTGTGTGATTCTGGTTATCTCAGTTGTTGCAGATGCTTCTCTGTTGTTTCTTGGTATTCTCAGATGTCTCTAGTTCATTCTCTATCTTTGTGGTACATCCACATTGATTCGTGTGCTCGTGGTTGAAGATCTTTTTGGGCATGACCAGTTTTTCATGTTCTTGGCCGACATGTTGATGATAGCGTATTGCGGATGTTCAAGGTGAAATTAATTAAAGTATTTTATGTGTTGGAGATATTAATTTGGCTCTCCACTATGTTGTGGCCGACCTTGGTGGGTTCGCATTAAAATTTAGCTGTTAATCTAGGCTGACATTACAAATATATTTTATTTTCTTGGCCGACGAAGTTGTGATGAAATCTCAAGTAGTGGATATATAAGGGCGATTAGTTCATTGATGATGATGATGCTTCATGTGCTCCTATGTGCGTATATGAAAATATCATTATTGAGCAGAGTGAAGAATATTGTGCAAGTGTGAAGAAGTGTTGAGCTTAATTGGAACTATAATCAGGCTTGAGTAGAAGCTATTTTCTCAATTCATACCCTCCGAATTTTTAATCCAACCTTGTTGGGCAGTGAGCCCCTTTTGTAATTAAGCAGTGAGCTCTAGGCAATGTTCTTGAATGCATGTGCATTCCTTTTATTGTTTTTCATTATACTTTTAGCATGGTATAATCTTGTGAACTAACATCCACTGTGGTTTTTTCCCCTAACAGGGTTTCCATGTAAAAAATCTTGGTGTTCTTTGTCTCTCTAATGTGTTAATTGCTTATGGTTAATTGTTCATTCATCAGATTTGAGATTAAGGATAAGTGAAGTTAGTCAAAGTTTAAATTTTTTTGACAACTGATTTGCTCCCCCTCTCAGTTTTTTGTCCTTGTTTTGCCAACAATTCCATCTTGTGTGATTTAACTAAATATGTGTTTGTCAAATTCATGCATTGCAAATCCGCTCAGGAAATCTGGGAGAAACTTGAAACCATCTATCAAGGAAATGAAAAATTAAAACTATAAAAAATCCTCACTCTCAAACATCAGTTTGAGGAAATGAGAATGAAGGATGATGAAAAAGTGGCTGAATATTTCCGTAGAATAGATGAAGTTGTTAATGCTATGAGAGGATTAGGAGAAGATGTAGAAGAGTTTGATGTGGTTACAAAGGTCATTAGATCTTTACCGGCTAAATTTGAATATAATGTTTCAACCCTTGAAGAAAAGAAACATTTTGATAAGCTTACCTTAGATAGTTTGTAGGGGACTCTTACTGCTTATGAAATGAGAACAAGCAAAAACATTTCAACAGGAAAAGAAACTGCTTTTGTAACTGAAATGAAAGAAAAAGTAGATGACTATGAATCAAAATATTCTAATTCAAAAGAAGCCCACTTTGTTAGAAAACTTAAAAAGGGTTCTGGAAAATACGAGGGAAAACTTCCCTTTAAGTTTTTTAATTGTGGAAAAATTGGACACTTTGCAGCTAAGTGCCCCTATGATGATCAAAACAATGATAATGAGAAAGCTGATAAGCTGCCTAAGAAGAAGGCCTATAAACCTAAGAGAAAATTCAATTTAAAAAAGAAGAGTCTATTTAGTAAAGATGAAACTGATACTGAAACAAAAGACTCTTTAGCTGAGGAAGATGAAACTTTATTTATGGCTGAAGTCAACCGACAAGAAGATAAAAACAACAATAATGTAGAAGATGGTGAAATAGATCTAGAAGGTGAACTAAAATGTGCCTTCAAGGAAATAAAAAACTCAAAAAACAAATTCTTGGTCAAGAACATAAATCATATCAAGTTCTTGCTCAAGAACTTAAACCTAATCATGAAATAGTCTCTCTGAGGACTTGGCTTGAAGAAGCTAAGAGAGTTGAGGATTGTCTTCGAGTAATTGTAAGTTTCAGAGATCATGAAATTCAGAAATTGGATCAAGAAGTTGTTTTTCTTAGAAAGGAAATTGAAAAGTATGAAAGCACTTTAAAACTTAATGAGATGCTCAGCAATCAGAAACTGAATAAAGATAAAAATGGTGTTGGGTTTGGAAAGGGTGAATGCTCAATTGATAATGCAAAGAAAAAAAATTCTTCTGAAAACAAGTTTTGGTCCAAATCATCCTGAATTTGGTAAGAATCATGTTCATTCCTTTAAAGATAATAGAACATCATACAGATTCAATGCTTTCTTTTATGGTTACTGCTTATTTTGCAATAAATTTGGCCATAAGTGAGCACTTGCCGGCTCATAAATTCTAAAATACCAAGATTTGGTCATAAGCAGTACTTTGGCTTTGTTAATTAGTTCAGATGCTTTAAATGCAATACTCTAGGACACACAATCAAACAATGCAAAATTGATTTGCATAATAAACAATAGAAAACCAAAACAGTTTGGAGGCCTAAAAATGTTAAAAGCCTAGAGAAAACAATGTTGGTCCAAATCAATTTTCACTCTAAAAAGGACTTATGGGTCCTAGACAATGGTTGTTCTAACCACATGACAAGTGACAAGGATAAGTTCATCAAACTTGAAGATTATGTTGGTGGATATGTGAAGTTTGGTGTTAACACTGGTATACATATTAGAGTTAAAGGCTCAGTTCTATTAAATGAGGACACACCTATCTACAATGTGTATTATGTAGAAGGTCTAAAGCACAATTTTCTTAGTGTTAGCCAAATCTGTGATAGTGGTTATCATGTTATGTTTACTTCACAGGGATGTGAGATCAAGAACAAGTTTGGAAAAGTTGTGGCTATTGGAAGAAAAACCAAAGGTAATGTTTATAATCTTCTTGACACCTTTGGTAATGATAACAATGAAGGTATGTGTCTAATGGGTCAAGTTGAAGAAATCTGGTTATGGCATAAAAGATTAGGACACAAACTTTGAAAATCTAGTTAGAATCAGTAAAAATTAGAATGTTAGAGGTTTACTAGTCCTTAACAAACTAGAAAATTCTATGTGCAAAGAATGTTTAAGTGGTAAACAAACTAGAGTTAGTTTCAAGACAAAAGAACATTCTTCAACAAAGTCCTTACAACTGGTGCATACAAATTTGTGTGGCCCAACTAGAACCAAATCAATTAATGGTTAAAAGTACTTTATGCTGTTTGTAGATGATTACACCATAATGGTTTGGGTTACTTTTCTTAAACATAAATCAGAGGCATTTGAAAGGTTCAAAATCTTTCATAAAATGGTTGAAAAAGAATTTGATTTAAAGCTTAAATTTCTAAGATCTGATAAAGGAGGTGAGTTCACCTCTTAGGAATTTATTGATTATTGTGAACAACGCGGTATTAAAAGGTAATATGCAGCAACTAGAACACCTCAACAAAATGGGGTAGTTGAACGTAAAAATAGATCTATAAAGGAAATGGCTAGAACAATGTTAGATGAGGCTAAGTTGTTTGACATGTATTGGAAAGAAGTTGTTCATACAGTTGTGTACATTTTAAACAGCGTGCAACTTAGGGTGAAAACAAAATATACTCCCTATGAATTGTGGTATGGAAAAATTGCTTTTGTAAAACATTTTAGAATCTTTGGAAGTAAGTGCTTTATGAAGAAAGATGATGAACATCTAGGAAGCTTTCAATCAAAATGTGATGAAGGTATCTTTTTGGGATACTCAACTCATAGTAAAGGCTATAAATGTTATAAAAAAAGGCTTAACAAAATTGTTGAGGCTGTCAATGTGAAGGTTGATGAAAGTCCTCATTTAGGAAATGATTTTGTGTAGGTTGATGATGAAGAAACAAAAACTGAACTTGAGATAAAATCTAAAAATATTGAAATAACAAGTCCCAAAACTAATGAAACAACAAGTTCTAAAAAGTGTGTGCCCAAAACTCCTTCAAAATATCTTGCTAAATATCATCCTAAAGATCATATTATTGGGGATAGATATGTTGGAGTTCAAACTCGAAGTAAGGCTACAAAAACTGAAGAACAAGTTCAAATTGCAGAGCATACAACCTTCTGTTTAGTCACTGAATTTGAACCTAAAAATTATGATGAAGCTCACATGGATGAATGATGGCTTAATGCTATGCAAGAAGAAATAAACTAGATTGAGAAAAATCAAACTTGGGAATTAGTCCCAAGACCCGATGACAAGAATGTCATTGGTGGAAAATGGATTTATAGAAATAAGCTTGATGAAAATGGCAATGTTGTTCGCAACAAGGCAAGGTTTGTCTGCAAAGGCTATGCTCAACAAGAAGGTATTGATTTTGGTGAAACCTTTGCACTTGTTGCTAGACTAGAATCTATTATCTTATTATTGGCTTATTTTGTTTATAAAAACTTCTCTGTTTATCAAATGGATGTCAAAACTACTTTTTTGAATGGCTATTTACATGAATAGGTCTATTTGGAATAGCCTTAAGGGTTTGTTTGCAAAGATAAGCCTAACCATGTTTATAGGTTGAAAAAGGCCCTCTATGGCTTAAAACAAGCACCTAGGACATGGTACTCTAGGCTGGATAATCATTTGATATCAAATGGATTTATTAGAGGAAGTGTTGATAATAGTCTTTATGTTAAGATTGAAGGTACTGATATTTTGGCTGTTGAGATTTATGTTGATGATACCATTTTTGGCTGCAATAATGATGCTTTAAGCAAAAAATTCTCTCATATTATGGAATCTAAATTTGAAATGTCAATGTTGGGAGAATTAACTTTCTTTCTGGGTCTTTAAGTTTCTCAACTTGAAAATGGTATATTTCTCTCTAAAACCAAGTATGCTAGAGAGATGATTAGGAAATATCAAATGAATGAATGTCATCCAGTTAGCACTCCAATGGTTATAGGTTGCAAACTTACTAAGGTTGATGATTCTCTTGATGTAAATCAAACTAAATTTAGATCAATGATTAGCAGTTTGTTATATTTAACTACTTCTAGACCTGACATAATGTAGGTAGTTTGCATGGTTGCATGGTTTCAGGCATCACCTAAGGAATCTCATGTTACTGCTATTACAAGGATCTTTAAATATGTTCAGGGCAATCTTGATTAAGGACTTTGGTATCCTAGAAGCAATGATTTTTCTTTAATTTCTTATACTGATGCTGACTAGGCTAGTTGTTTGGATGATAGGAAGAGCACTAGTGGTGCTGCATTCTTGCTTGGTGATCGTTTAGTGGCATGGCACAATAAGAAACAAGAATTTGTTTCTCTTTCCACTATTGAGGTAGAATACATAGCTACCACTTCTTGTTGTACTCAAGTACTTTGGATGGCATAAACTCTATTTGATATGGGTATTGAAGTTCCTAAACCTATTTCTATTCTATGTGATAACACTAGTGCGATTAATATCTCCAAAAATATTGTTATGCACTCTCACACTAAACACATTGCTATCAAGTTTCACTTTCTTCGAGAAAAAGTGATGGCTAATGAGGTCTATTTACAATTTGTTGCCTCACAAGAATAGGTTGCTAACATTTTTATTAAGCCTTTAACTAAAGAATTATTTGAAAGGCTGAGACTTCGATTGGGAGTTATCTCTCAATCTTTACTTCTCCGATTTAGCTAGTTTTGGCTTAGGGGGAGCTTGTTACAATATTTATTCATTCATAGCTCTCTTGTATTTTCAGTTTGCTGCTCTTATTGTTTTACTTGCAGCTGGTTCATATAGTTCTAAGTTGTGGTTGCATTGCATTTCTTTGTCATTGAGGCAAAAAGGGGGAGAGTAATTTGTGTTTTTCCATCAAGGAAAAAGGGGGGGTTTATTGATTTCTCAGTTGTCTTTGGTTGTCCTTGATGAAAAAATCGGTTGGCATTCTCTTTGGTATCTCAGATAATCATTTAGAGGCTTTGTTTTTGGTATTCATGTTTATGGTGATTCAGGATTTTCATGTTGATTCAAGTTTTTCATGTTGATATTCAGTGTGATATTGCTTATGTGGCTTCTAGTTCAAATTTATGAATGAAATATATTTTTAGATGGTTATGGTTACTGACAGTGTGATAAAGCATTCTTACAGGTCATTTAAGATGATCATGCAATAGGTTCAGGATATTTAGTTTGACAGGTTGGCCCTTCTTTATTGTATTCCACAGGTCATTAATCAACTTCATATTTATGACATGTTCAGGATTTGGGAATGATGGTATTATCACTATGACCTATATTAATAAAAGTCTTTTTCAAAGTTTCTCTTTTATAAAGGCATATAGGAATCAACATCTAAAATGAAGTAAACCCTACTAGGTTTCCTTAAGAATTCACTTGAGGTGATATTATTCCTATTGATCTCTAAATTTATTAACTTTGTGTAAAGTCTTGTGAAAGTAATGTTTGGAAGATTATGGTGGGAATTTGACAGCTTACTTATATCATTATCTTTGTCAGCATTTTGAAAAAATTGGACATGGCACAATGTTTATTAGATGATCAAAGTGTATCAATTGCTTTGTTTTTGACTTTGGGTAAAGGCATTTAGAAATAACCTTTGGTAGTGACCATTCTTTTTATTTCAATGGATGTGTGATGTGGCAGCAACAACTTTGAAAAAATGTGGAGGTAATGATAATGTCAACATTTGTGGTAAAAGGTATAAGACAATGGATCTAAAATCATTATGATATTTGTTTATTACATTTAACTTAGTCTTTCGGACTTCAAGTATTATTTCATTTTGGGAAATCATCAAATGTCTTGGTGAATCGAATGAATGTTAGGGCATTTTCTTTTTGATCTTCTCTTTGCTAGGGTTTGGAACCCTAACCGCCGCCATGAGTGTGATCTCCTCTCTACTACAAATATGGTCTTAGCTCTCTTTGTCATTATTCTATGTTACCAAAAATAGCTCATCATGAGAGCTCGACTTGCATATGGGATTTCTCTGTGCATGGAAAGTTGTTTTCAGTTGTGTTCTTTCAAGGGAAATTGATGGAGTTACATATTTGGGCAGCTATGGTGGTTGGCATCGAATATCACTGGTACTTATTTGATTTTATTGCTCCATGAACATGTATTATTCTCTTTATCTACAAGATGTATTAAAGATTAGTTACTACTCTTTGCTCGAATATGAAAGGGTGCAAATGGGTTGTTAGAATCTTGTGTTAGAATATTTTTCTTTGAAGTAGGTTTCATTGTTCTTCATTATTAGGATGTTGAAAAGATTTTTTGGTTCTCTCAAGCCTTTGTGGATTGGGCTCATACTGATATGGGTTCGGTTTCATTTCGTGATAGGCTTTTGCAGTGTTTGTTGTTTTGTTTTGATCATTATGGATAAAAAAATTTTGCAGGAAAAAATTGTTTTGGTAAAATTTGGTATCCACCTATCATTGGATTCGGGGTTCTTGAAAGATAATTGTTGTTGTATTCAGTTTCATCCAAAAAAATGTTTGTGAAGGTTCTTGATAGCATATGCACATATTTTGTATACATATAAAAATAGTGATTGATCACTGTTTCAGATTGACGTTGATTATTCTCGAAATACACAAGTGAGAAACTTATATAATTGAAAATATGCAAAATATAATGTAGAAAGAAAGCTTTCTTTTTAATATGTCTAGTATTTTGAAGGTTTAATTGCAAACCCTTAGGATAATAGGGGTATTAGAATGTAAGGCATTTTGGGTGTTAATGAATTGAAATAGAGAAATCCTTAGATATGATTATTATTCTCAAATTCAATAAGGGGTTGGTGCTCCTTGAAATGGGTGTTTCTAAATGAGGGGTTGGCGCTCCTTGAGTGGGTGCTCTGAAATTAGCCTGTAAGGCATTGTATGCAGTGATTTTGAAATATAAGCCAGTATGGCAGCAATTTAGGAGTGATTTTTCTACCCCAGGAGGGTTTTCCACTCGATAAATATCTTGTCTTCCTGTCTCTTTTGTGGTATCTTTACTTCATTGTGATAATGTTGTAATGTTCATTGCTTATGTGATACTTCTCTTTTCAGTTGTTAATGGTTGCATTCAATTCATGAATGTAGTAATCATTGAAATATTGAGAGCATAATTTAGTTTTGTTTCTTTTTTTCTAGAAAAAATTAAATTTGGTTCAAGACACTGATTCACCCCCCCTCTCAGGGTGATTTTCACTCCAACACCTTTTGCCTCATCTGTGGGGGTCTCCCACCCTCTGATGAAGAGAAAGAAGGAAAAATTCCTATTGGTATATGGATCCTAATCAGATTTGGAGGTTGAATTTCCCCCACTTTTATCGGCATGGTTTCCCCCCAAATTATTTAATGGGGGTTTGGGGGTAGCACCCCCAAGACAGGGTCAAGGGGTGTCGGGACTTATTTTTCTATTGGTTGACATAAAAAACCCTATTTTGTAACCGACATAAGTCTTGATAAAATGCTAAGGGTGAGGGTTTCTATTGATATTGTATTTGTAGAATTTTGCAATGGTATTGAATTGCAAGGATTGCAGGTTGTAATTGGTTCAATTTGTTGGATAATAATATTGGACTCTCTGTTGGTGGATGTAGCCCGAGGTTAGGTGAACCACATTAAAAATTGTCTCATTGTTATTATTTTTATGTTTTTCTTTCCTCTGTTTAATCTTTATTTGCATTGAATTATTATTTTTTGCATGCAATTCCTAACAAGTGGTATCAAAGTGGGTTGTGTTTGATTATTGTCTGGAAGAAAGTCTCATGGTTGAGTGGGAGTCTCATGGTTAAGTGGGAGCAATAGAAGATGAGGGTAAATTGAAGGTAGATAAATTCAATGGGAAAAACTATTAGTTATAGAAGATGTAGATGGAGGATTATATCTATCAGAAGGATTTATGGAGGCCGTTAGAAGGAATAGCCAAGAAACTAGCAACAATGAGTGATGAGGATTGGAATATTCTAGACAGAAAGGCACTGGGAGCCATTAGTTTATGCCTGGCACAATTGGTGGCATCCAATATTACAATAGCAAAGACAACTCAAGAGTTGATGAAAACCTTGGCGAAGTTATATGAAAATCCTTCCATTTCAAATAAGTTATTTCTTATGAAGCATTTATTTAATATGGAGATGGCAGAAGGTGTGTCAGTTATTGATCATTTAAATGAGTTTAATACAGTTACCAGTCAATTAAATTTTGTAAATGTAAACTTTGATGAAGAAGTTAGGGTTCTTTTGATTCTGTGTTATTTTCTTGAAAGCTAGAATAGCTTGGTAATGGCTATTAGCAATTCTATTTCTGGTTCGAATACATTGAAATTTGATGATGTTGTTAGCATTATTTTGAGCAAGGAAAATTGTAGGAAAAGCTTAGGCAGAACATCCACATCAGGCAGTGTTTTGAATGCAAAAAGCAGGGGCAGAACAAAGGAGAGAGGAAACAATTCTGGAAGTCATAGGAAGTCGTGAGGAAAATCAAAGAAAAAAGGTCCCAATCTAGAGATAAGAGGGATTGCTCATACTGTGGTAAGCCGAGTCATTTAAAGAAAGATTGTTGGTCTCGAAAAGTTAAAGAAGGAGAAAAAAAGGAAGGAAGTAAAGAGGAAAATGTGGTAAGTAACAAATCTGATGAGGATGCTTTGATTCTTTCCCTTGATAATCCTAATGATTAATGGGTTTTCGATTTAGGGGCCTCATTTCATGCTACGCCCCATAGAAGTTATTTTCTTGATTATATCCAAGGGGATTTTGGGTTGGTTTATTTGGGAGATAATGAACCTTGTCAGATTGTTGGAAAGGGAATAATTAAGATTAAGTTACAGAATGGGAATCATTGGCTGCTATAAGAGGTAAGGAAAATTCCAAGGTCGAGTAGAAATTTAATTTCAGTAGGGTAGGTAGGTGATGAAGGTTGCACAGTTACTTTTAATGATAAAAATTGGAAGGTTTCAAAAGGTGTATTAATAGTAGCAAAAGGTGTGAAAGTAGGCACCTTATATCTTTGTACAAGTCATACTGTTCCTTCTACTTTAGTTGTTGCAGAGAAAACACAAACAAGTTTAGGAAGAGTTGGTATGAGTTTGCAGGAAGAGACTGGAACAGTTGTTGTAGGTTCTGAGATAACATTGTGGCATAACAAAATTGGGAATATGAGTGAAAAAGGTATGAAGGAACTTCATTCTAAGAAAGTTTTACCAGGTCTAAAATGCATTAATATGGATTTTTATGAAAGTTGTGTGTATGGAAAAGAAAAGAGAGTTATTTTTCTCAAGGATGGGAAGCAAAGGAAAAATGAAAAGTTGGAGCTTGTGCAGATATATGTATGGGGACCGGCTCAAGTATCTTCTCTTGGTGGCTCTCGTTATTTGGTTACATTCATAGATGATGCAACTAGAAAGGTTTGGATTTATTTCCTTAAGAAAAAATTAATTTGATGTAGTTGAAACATTTAAGAAATGGAGAAGCTTGGTTGAGAATGAGATGGGTTAAAGATAAAAATGTCTCATATCTGATAATGGTGATGATTATTTTAGCAAAGAATTTGAGGATTATTGTTCCTTTAATGGAATTCATAGGCAGAAGAGAATTCTAGGGACTCCACAAGAAAATGGAGTGGTTGAGTGCATGAATAGGATAATAATGGAGTGTGCAGGGAGCATGAGATTGCATGCCTAGCTGCCTTTAAACATGTGGGAAGAGGATGTCAATACCATTGTATATTTAATTAATAGAGGTCTTCTAGTTCCTTTGGGTTGTGGTATTCCAAAAGAGGTATGGATAGGTAAGAAGATGAGTTATTCTTTTCTCAAAACCTTCAGATGTGAAGCATTTTCACATGTAGATTCTAAAAAATACAACCAACCTAGATGCAAAATAAAAAAAGTGTATCTTCATTGGATATGGCATTCATGAATTTGGTTATAGGCTTTGGGATGTTGAAAATATAAAAAATTGTGAGAAGCAGGGATGCTATATTGAATGAGAAGGCATTGTACAAAGATTAGTTGCAGCAACATGAGACGAAAGAAAAGGATTTTGTGGTGTTGGATGATACTCTAGATAGTGATGTTCTAGTGGTTCCTCATGCTCTGTAAAAACAACAAGAAATAACACAAACTTGTGAATATTAGATGGTCAACACAGCTAAGTAGGCCTCTTGAAAGGTTTTCTCCCTCTTTGTATTCTATTTTGTTAATAGATGTTGGTGAACCTAAAGGGTATGATGAAGCTATGTAGGTGGATACAAAGGTTCAATGGGAGCATGCAATTGAAGAATAAATAGACTCCTTGCTAAAAAATCAGACTTGGGAATTATGCAAGTTGCCTGCAGGTAAAAAGGCTTTACCAAATAAATGGGTTTATAGGTTGAAAGAGGAAGATGGAGGTAGGAACAAATTTAAAGCCAGGTTAGTTGTAAAAGGATTTTCACAGAAGAAGGGCATTGATTTTGTTGAGATTTTTTCTCCCTTATTTAAGATGACTTCTATTCGTACTATTTTAAGTATTGTGGCTGTTGACGATTTTCTTTTGGAATAGTTAGATGTAAAAACTACCTTTCTCCATGGTGATTTGGAGGAGGAGATATATATGGAACAAACCCAAGGATTTGAGGTCAAAGGTAAGGAGAAATTGGTGTGCAGATTGAAGAAGAGTTTATATGGCATGAAACAAGCACCTCGATAATGGTACTTGAAATTTTATAGTTTTATGGTTGAACAAGGCTACAATAGGTGTAATTATGACCATTGTGTTTATTTTAAGAGGTTGGATAATGACAACTACATTATTTTATGTTTATATGTTGATGAAATGCTTGTAGCGGGGTCTAACATGGATCACATAAGTAAGTTAAACCTTTGTATCTCCCTCTTTGTATTCTATTTTGTTAATAGATGTTGGTGAACCTAAAGGGTATGATGAAGCTATGCAGTTGGATACAAAGGTTCAATGGGAGCATGCAATGGAAGAATAAATAGACTCCTTGCTAAAAAATAAAACTTGGGAATTATGCATGTTGCTTGCAGGTAAAAAGGCTTTACCAAATAAATGGGTTTATAGGTTGAAAGAGGAAGATGGAGGTAAGAACAAATTTAAAGCCAGGTTAGTTGTAAAAGGATTTTCACAGAAGGGCATTGATTTTGCTGAGATTTTTTCTCCCTTATTTAAGATGACTTCTATTCATACTATTTTAAGTATTGTGGCTATTGATGATTTGCTTTTGGAACAATTAGATGTAAAACCTGCCTTTCTCCATGGTGATTTGGAGGAGGAGATATATATGGAACAACCCCAAGGATTTGAGGTCAAAGGTAAGGATAAATTGGTGTGCAGATTGAAGAAGAGTTTATATGGCTTGAAACAAGCACCTTGATAATGGTACTTGAAATTTTATAGTTTTATGGCTGAACAAGGCTACAACAGGTGTAATTATGACCATTGTGTTTATTTTAAGAGGTTGGATAATGACAACTACATTATTTTATGTTTATATGTTGATGAAATGCTTGTAGTGGGGTCTAACATGGATCACATAAGTGAGTTAAAACAACAGTTAGCAAAATCATTTGTTATGAAGGATTTGGGGGCAACGAAACAAATCCTTGGTATGAGAATTTGTAGAGATAGGAAGAACAAAAAATTGACTCTATCTTAGGCTGGTTGTGTTGAAAAGGTGTTGTAGAGATTCCACATGGAGAATGAAAAAGCTGTCAGCACACCTTTTCCTACTCATTTGAAATTGACTAAGGAGATGTGTCCAAAGACACAAGAGAAGGAAGATAAAATATCTAAGGTACCATATGCTTCAGCTGTGGAAAGTTTAATTTACACCATGGTATGTATGAGACCAGATATTGCACATGTTGTTGGAGTTGTAAGCAGGTATATGAGTAATCTTGGATTGGAGCATTGGAATGCAGTAAAATGGGTTCTCAGGTATTTGAGAGGTACATCCAATAAAACATTATGTTTTGGGGGCTCTAATACTGATTTAGCAGGTTATGTTGACTCAGATTTGGTAGGGGATATTGATACCAAGAGGATTACTATAGGTTATGTCTTTACTGTAGGTGGGACAATGGTGAGTTGGATCTCCAGGTTGCAAAAGGTGGTTTCTTTATCCACCACGAAGGGAGAATATGTAGCTACAACATAGGAAATCAAGGAGATGATATTGCTGCAATCTTTCATGGAATAATTGGGAAAACGATAGGCCAACAATTATTTGTTTACAGAAAACTAGAGTGCCATACATCTTGCAAAGAATTTTACCCTGCATTCAAAGACCAAACACATACAATTGAGGTATCACTTCATTCGGTCGGTGTTGGATGATGGACAGTTCAGGCTAGAAAAGATACATATAGATGACAATCCAATGGATATGTTTACAAAGGGAGTTCCAAGGGAGAAGTTGATCTCCTCTTCAGCTTTGGTTGGTCTTAAAGATTGAAAACAATAAAATCAAAACAACAGGATCTAGGGTGCTTATTTCTAGTGGGAGCTATAGGGTCAGTGGTGTTGTGATCAATTTCCAAGTGGGAGATGATATGGGGTGGAGTCTGATCAGTCTCCAAGTGGGAGATTGTTGGTATATGGACCTAATCAAACTCAGAGGTTAAATTTTCCCCACTTTTATCAACACAGTTTCCCCCCAAATTATTTAACAGGGGTTTGTGGGAAGCACCCCCAAGACGAGGTCAAGGGGCATCGAGTGTTATTTTTTCTATTGGCCAACATAAAAAACCCTATTTTGTAACTAACATAAGTCTTGATAAAAGGCTAAGGGTTAGGGTTTCCGTTGATATTGTATTTGTAGAATTTTGCAGTGGTATTGAGTTGCAAGGATTGTGGGTTGTAATTGGTTCGATTTGTTGGATAATAATACTATACTCTATGTTCATGGATGTAGCCTAAGTTTGGGTGAACCACATTAGAAATTGTCTCTCGCCGTTATTATTTCTATGTTTTTCATTCCTCTATTTAATATTTATTTTCATTTAATTGATATTTTCTACATGTAATTCCTAGCAAGGCCCTGCTAGCAATGGGGGTCCAAAGAGGATTCCACCTTCTTTAGAAGGTGGTTATGTATTAACATGTGTCTTCCTTGTGATGAAATAAGTTCTTGCATCCCCAAAGTTCATCACTACTCTTGAGTCACTCGGTGAGCCTAGCAGTGAATCTCGGCTGTTGCCTCCCTCACTTGCTGAATTAACACATGGAACTCCTATGAAGTGCATGTTTAATTCTTTGGACGAGGTCCCAACCCTTTTAGCAATCTTTGCAAAGTCATTGAACTTTTCCCCACAAGAACTAAGCAAAGGAGACCCCGAAGAGTCTCCTTCCTTGGCTCTTTTTGCGGGAGGGTCAAAGGGTTCTCCCTTGACATTCCACCCTTGTAGGCTCATCTACCTTCCCCGTATAATGATCTAGATTGGGAGGATGATGAGTTCTTGGTTGATGAGTGTTAGTGGGGCACCTCTTCTTTACTTGTAGTGTATATTTTGTGTGTGTGTGTTTATGTTCCCCCATGCTTGCATTATGTGTTCTTGGATGACCCTTGTCACCCTTGTAGGTGCTTGAATATAGGAGTGTTTTTTTATTGTACAAATTCCTTTATTTGTGGCATAATTCTTCCTCTATTATGTATATCGATTTTTGACAATTAGGGATGATGCAAAGTGTTGGGGGCATTTAGGCTTCCCTTCCATGTTGACCCAATTTTTAATTTTTATTTTGTGTTTTCATCCATTGTTCATATGGTCTAATATAGTAGGGGGGTGATGATAGTTCATCTATATACTATTATTATACTTATATATATTTTTGAGCAACTTTGACCCCAAAATATCAGATTGCCCCTGTGCCCCTTGTTCGTGATGTCATTGTCTTTTTTACAGTGTTGCTATCTTTCTCTCTTCTTTGCTCGATTCGTGATGTTGTGGTGGTCATGTGTTGTCCCTCGTGTGTGCGACAACATTACCACAGTGACATCTTGCTATGTTTCGCAGGCCACAACATCACTTTTTTATTCTTTCTTTTCTCTCCTTAGGATGTCACATGCCTTGTATTTGGCACACACCATCCTAAGAGGGGGCTATCATGTTAACCTCAATTTTTCAGAAAACACATTTGGTGGCCAACGAATCTTTTCTTGAAAATCCTTTTCAAAAATCACATTCTCAACAAGGACCCCTAGTGAAATGTGTTTCCTTCATCATGGGTTTGCAAAGAAAGAACTTGAAGAACTTTCCTCTAAGGAGGGAGTAAATTTTTTATGCTAGAAGCTTCGACCTTCCCCTTGTGAGGGGGTATTTTCTTCCTTTCAAATTCCTTGACAAAGTGAACATCTTTTGAAAGGATTCCTTGATGTTGAATTGATTTGCGAAAAAAATTCTTGCACTTTCAAACATGTCCCTTGAGTGGACCCATTTGAAAGCTCTTCCTTCAATTCTTGAGTGAAGCTACTTTCTAGTCTGAGTCTGCGAAGTCCCCTTACACTGGGCTTCCTTAAGGAGAAAGTACCTGGAGGGCACCTTCTTTGTAGGTTTGAGGGCCTGTGAAGCACTTGCATCCTGTGGGCCTTAAGTGTACTTTTTTCAACTCTATAGTTTTGAGGATCTATAGAGTCCTTTGTTCAAACCTCCTCAAGAGAGAGTACCTATGTAGCTATTTTCCTACCCTACACTTTTGAGTTCGCCAGATTGCAGTATGCTTCCTCGATAGTTCAGATATACATTTCTAAACTGTTCGATCTACTTTACCGAACACTCATTGACACTCGTGCTCAGTAAAGTGGGGAAAAAATGTATAGGAATGAATTTCCACCACTTGTGTAAATTCCCCTTTTGCATCCCCTACTTTAGAAAAATCAAACCCGACTAGATAATTCCATATCACTCACCTGCCTTCCATCCACTTGGCGTTTGTCCTGTGTGTTGATGGGGTAATTTTTGGGGTAATTTTTGTCAGGGAAGCGAGCACAATGGACTTCCGTCCCTTAAAAATTCCTACCTCTGGAGTCAGTAGGGATGCTACGTTCTCCATTGAGCATCAAGAGTAGTGCCTATGTGTCGACCGACCGACCCGAAAATGACTCTTTCCCTCCTAATCTTCCTTAAAATGTATAATTTCACCATCACTTCATCTCTTTTAGCAATCTATCTCATCTTCTTGGTAATTAATGTGATCTACAATCCATTGAGCATTACACATCAACTTTTTGCTCCATCAACTAAATTTTGTACATGTTGTGCTACCATAGAAGCTGTGAGTTTGGGGTCTTGCGAGACCTCCTTCATCATTGTTGCGATCGTGTTGAATTTTCCCTTCATTGGCCTTGAGTGCCTTTGGGTGGAGGTGGTATTGCTTCACTATCTTCTTTTGTTGTGGTTTCATAGAGTAGCATTGTATCTTTTCTAGTGTTCAACATTCTTCTTTCCTTTATCACATTTTCTACTTTGTGGCTTTCTTGGCTGTCCATGGACGTGGAAACACCAAAGTGGAGGTTTTATTGAGGAAAACCCCTATATAGCCCCAACATTTTTCCCTTCATGGCTGTGTATAGGTGTACGTGTGCGTGGAGCTCACTGATGAACTAGAATCTTAGTGAGTTGGTCTTCATCACCCTATCTTTCACCTACCTTATTTACCATTTATATAGCTATTTCTCATACTCTATCATTCTATTCATTTTTCTAAACCTAGTTAGCTAAACAGTTAGTAGTTTTTCTCGTTTCCCACACTGTATTTCACGCTTTCTAGCCTTAAAGAAATGTGGTCTTGTGGCATGCCATGATTGCAAGATAGGTTGCACCTTTCCCCATGTTGCTAACTTAGCCTTCAATAAAGAGTATTGAAACAATGGAGAGAAGGGTTACAATCCCTTGTAGATAGACTAATCAAGGAAACATTTAAAATATATCACAACATTAGTGATGAGGTAAGTTTAGAAATATAGATGAAAACCAAAATAGATTCAAAGATCTATCAATGTGGGAGGAGTATATTCCAATTTTGTAGAGACATGTATGGAAAATTTGGTAGCATAGACAATGCAATTAGTTGTTTGAAAAAATGCACACCTCCATGAGACCCCATTTCTTTGAGGCATTTCTTCAAACAATTGATTGCCTTGTCTATGATATTTGATTAAATTCTTTGGTAGACATGTATGTAAAATTTGGTAGCATAGACAAGGAAATCAACTGCTTGGTAGAACTATTTGACAAAATACCTCAATGAGATATGTCCTAGTGGACTAGAATGATTGCAGAATATGCACAAAATGGATTTGTTGAAAAGGCTTTAGAAAATTTGAAGCATATGCAATTTCTAGGTGTAAAACCAAATTCCACTACATTTTCCAACATCCCCCATGCCTATACCAAAATGAAAGGTTTAGAGAGGGGTATGTACATCCATAGAAAAGGATGGAGAAATGATGTATTATTTTACATACTTATAACTTCTCTCATATATATGTGTATACAAAATGTGGAAGCATACACAAGGTAGGTCAATTGTTTAAAAAAATTCCTCAAAGAGATTTGGTTTAAAAATATAATTGGGAAGTGTAAAGAATTATGTAATTTAAAATATGCACTGACAAGCTAAGGTTATAATGACAAACAAACAATGATGAACATGGAAAATGAAAATTAACAAAATCAAAGCAAGCCAAAATAGATTGAAATAAAATATAAAGAAATTGTGCAAATACTTCACATACCTAAAAATCGAAGCTTTGAATGGAGAAGTTCTACCAAATTGTGTAGCCTTTCCTTCTTGCATCAAACTCCTGAAAATTTTGAGTTTTTCAAAACCTTGCTTCCTTTTAAATGTTCAATTGTATATAACTCTTGAATGGAATTGAGACATGAATTGATATTATATGCCTTTCAATGTGAAAACTTTGCTATTTCATGCAAATGTGGTGGAGAGATCATAAAAGGGTGGTAGAATGTGAAAAACTTGCATGCACACTTCAAAAAATGATCAAAAAGCTTCATTTTGTCGAAACACAAGCATAACTAGGAGAATATGCAGAATGTGGGCCTATAGATCATGAGTATATTGAATTTTATACCATTTTTAGAGAAATACAAAACATGCCCACATTATAACACGAGCACATTATGTCTTGTTGAACAAACAACTAAATCTAAACTTCTTTAAAACATGCTCATGTTAAGAAAGTTTTTTATAAGTTTCTTTTCTCTCTCTCTCTCTACCCTTAGCCATCCACCCCCCTTAGCCATCCAGGTTTCTCACTTATATCCATAATCCTTAAACCTTAGACACTACGCCTTAAACCCTAAACCCTAATCTCTCTCTCTCACTCCCTATATATCTCTCTCTCACTCCCTCCCTCTCTCTCTCTCTCTTACTCCGTTTATATCTCTCCCTCCTACCCTTAACCCTCTACCCTCTACCCTTTACCATTAACCCTTAAAAACTAAACCCTTAAACCCTCTACCCTCTACATCTCTGAGGTCGGTATCTCTCTCTCTCTCACTCACTCCCTCTATCTCTCTCCCACTCCCTCTCTATCTCTCTCACTCCCTCTATCTCTCTCTCACTTTCTCTCTACCTCTCTCTCTCTCCCTCTATCTCTCTCCCACTCTCCCACTCTCTCCCTCTCTCTGGGGCCTCTCCCTCTAAATCCCTCTCTCTCTATCTCTCACTCCCTTTATCTCTCTCCCACTCCATCTATCTCTCTCCCACTCTCTCTCCCTCCCTCTCACTCCCTCCCTCCCTCCCTACCTATCTATCTCTATCCTTAGCCATCCATCCCCCTTAGCCATCTAGGTCTCTCATGTATCCCTAAACCCTCAACCCTAGACACTATGCCTTAACCCTAAACCCTAATCTCTCTCTCCCTCCCTCCCTCTCTCTCTCTCCCCTCTGCCAACCTCTACCCTATACTATGACAACCCTAAACCTAATCTCTCTCTGCTCCTCCTCTATCTCTCTCCCCTCTACCCTTAACCCTCTATCTCTCCTCCACTCCCTCCTCCACCTTTTCTCTCTCTCTCTCTCTCTCTCTCTCTCTCTCTCTCTCTCTCTCTCTCTCTCTCTCTCTCTCTCTCTCTCTCTCTCTCTCTCTCTCTCTCTCTCTCTCTCTCTCTCTCTCTCTCTCTCTCTCTCTCTCTCCCCCTCTACCCCCTTAACCTTAACCCTTAACCCTTAAACCCCTAGGCCCTTAATCCCTCAGCCTCTACCTCTATCTCTCTCCCTTTCCCTCTCTCTCTCTCTCACTCCCACTGCTCTCTATCCCTCCCGCCAATCCACCTATCCTCTATCAACAATCCTTAAAAACCTCTACCCTCTCTACCTCTCTTGGGTCTTTCTCTAACTCTCTCTCTCTCTCTCTCTCTCTCTCTCTCTCTCCCTCTACCCCTAATCACTCCAACCCTTAAATCCTTAAAAAACTCAAACAAACCCCTCGGCTTCTTTAAACCATCTGCCCTCTACCCTCAACCCCTTAAACCCAATTAAACTCTATACCTAATCCATCAGCCCCCTCAACCCCTTAATCCCTCAACCCTTAAACCCTCTACCCTCTACCATCTACCTAAACCCCTAAGCCCTTACCCTCTACCCTATACAGTGGAACCTTAACTTCTTCCCTCAACAATACCCTCAACCTTAAACCTCAACCCACAATTTCTCAACCCCTAATCCCTTAATCCCTCAACCCTCAACCCCTTAAACCCCAAACCCTCAGCCCCTATACTCTCTACCTATACATTGGACCCTCAACCCCTAATCCTTCAACCATATACCCTCAAACCTATACTATAAACCCTAAACCCTCAACCGTAAACCCTTAAACCTTCTACCCTCTGCCCTCAACCCTCAACCCTCAACCCTAAACCATCAATCCTATAGGTTCTCAACCCCATGCCCTCAATTCTCAACCCTCTACCCTATACATTGGATCGTCAACCCTCATCTATCTCTTTCCCTCCCTCCTCTTCACTCCTCTCTATCTCACTTCTCCCTCCATCTCTCCCTCCATCCATACCTCCCTCTCTACCCTAATCCCTCAACCCTATACCCTCAACCCCTAAACCCTTAAACTCAACCCTCAACGCTAAACCCTAAACCCTCAACCCTTAAACCATCTATCATCTATCCTCTACCCAATGCCCTCTACCCTCAATCCTCAACCCTTAAACCCTAAACCCTAAACCCTCAACCCCTATACCCTCTACCCTATACATTGGACCCTCAAACCCTAAACTCTTAAACCCTCTACCCTATACATTAAAGCTTCAACCCTCAATTCTCAACCCTCAACCCTTAATCCCTCATCCCTCAATGCTTAAACCCTAAACCCTCAACCCCTATACCCTCTACCCTCAACCCTAAGCTCTTAAACCCTAAACCCTCAAAACCTTCTACCCTCTACCCTCAACCCTATAGGTCCTCAAACCTATACCCTCAATTCTCAACCCTCTACCATATGAATTGGATCCTCAACCCTCATATATATATGTTCCTCCCTCCTCTTCTCTCCTTCTATCTATCTCACTTCTCCCTCCATCTCTCCCTCCATCCATCCCTCCCTCTCTATCATAATCCCTCAACCTTTAAACCCTTAAACACTCAACCCTTAATCCTAAAACCTCAAACCTTAAACCCTCTACCCACAACCCAATACCATAAACCCTCAACCCTCAATCATTAATCCCTTAACCCTAATCCCTCAACCCTTAAACCCTACACCCTACACCCTTAATCCCTCAACCCTCAATCCCTAAACTCTAAACCATCAACACTTAATCCCTCAACCCTAATCCCTCAACCCTCAACCCTTAAACCGTAATCCCTTAAAACCTAATCCCTCAACCCTAAAACCCTAAAATCCTCAACCCTCTACCCTCTATAATATACATTAAATCTTAAACCCTTAATTCTCAAGCATCTACCCTATACATTATATCCTCAACCATATTCCCTCAACCATATACACTAAAACCTATATACTAAACCCTATACCCTCAACCCTAAACCTCATCCCTCAACTCTTAAACCCTAAAACCCTCAACCCTTAACCCCTCAATCCTCAAATGCTTAAACCCTTAACCCTCTACCCTATACATTGGAACCTCAACCCCTATCACTCTCTCTCTATCTATCCATCTCACCTCTCTCCCTCCCTCTCTCCTAGCCTCTCTAATTTTCTCTATCTACCCTCTCCCTCTTTCTACTTACCTCTTGCTCAATCAATCCCTATCGCTCTCTCTCACTTCCTCTCTCTCTCTCTCTCTCTATCTCCCTCCCACTTCCTCTCCATCAATCCATCTCTCTCCCTATCTCTTAGGTCTCTCCCTCCAACCCCCCCTCTCTTAGGTCTCTCCCTTTAACACCCTATCTAGGTAACTCTTTCCCCCCTCTCTCTATCTATCCCTCCCACCATATGTAGATAAGTCTGTCTCACTCCACCTCCCTCTCTCAAACTCCCTCTCTCTTCCTCTCTCTTAATCACTCCCTCCCACACCCTCTCCCTCTCTTAGGTCTCTCACTCTCACACTCCCTCTCTATCCCACTCCCTCTCTCTCTCACTCCCTCTCACTACGTATCTCTCAAGTCTCTCCTCTCACCCCTCTCACACTCCTCAAGTCTCTCCCTTGGCACTCCCACACCATAACTCTCTCTCTTTCTCCCTCTCTCTCTCCTCCTTTCTCTCTCTCTCTCTCTCCTCATTTCTCTCTCTCCATCCCCCTCTCTCTCTCCCTCTATCCCTCCCACCCTACCTAGCTAAGTCCCTCTCACTCTAAGCCCTTCTCCCCCACTCCCTTTGTCTTAGGTCTCTCCCTTCCACCCCGTCTCCCTCTCTCAGGTCTCTCTCTCAGGTCTCCCCCTCCCTCTCCCCCTTGCACCCTACCTAGACAACTCTCTATCTCTGTCTCTGTCTCTCTCTTAAAATTATCCCTCCCTCTAAATACATACATAAATACATACTTATAAGCAAAAATACATACATAAAGACATACATACATACTTACATACACACAAGCATACATACATATGTACATACAACCATACATGTACATATGTACATACAATCTCACATACATACATATATATAGGAATACATACATACATGCACTAATACATATATACATGCATACATACATACATACACGCATTCATATATACATACAAGCATGCATACATACATACATGCCATACAAGCATACATACATACAAACATACAAATATATATACATACATTCAATAGAGTAGCATTTAGCACAAAGCAAGACATAACACGAGCATGTTATAATGCACTCGCATTATGTCTTGCTAGATATGTCTTGCACAAAGGAAAAAACCATGTCAAAACTAAGAAATAACATGAGTGTGTTATAATGTGCTTGTGCTATATCTTGCTTTGGGAATCCCCAAGCCTTGGTATTTTTATTTTCCTTGAATACCAAACCAAAGGCTTGGAGGGCCTTCCCTACGTCCAAAGACGTGGTTTTGTAAATTCTACAATATTTCACATAATTGGGTTCATGCTCACCGTAAGGATTGCACATGTTTCAATGTTGAACAAATTGAACACCTGGCTAATGTTAGGCTCTCTCTTAGCTATCTAATGATGTAACTAGACTCCATTCTACACATATTAAAAAAAAATCAATTAGTTTCCAAAATTTATAGGGGTAGCACAACAAAAATTCTATTTTTTAGGAAATTTCCACTTTGAAAATTAGTAAAAAATTAAATATTCATTAAAAAATTATTAGAAAAAATTTAGCATAAACTACATATTGTTAGCTAATTTCTCACTGAAGTGATTTTAAAAATACTAAAAAAAAGTTCATCGTGCTAGGGAGCCACAAAAGTTGCTATATGTTTTTCTGACAAAAACAACACCAATTTTTGTGGTCCCCTCTTTTGAACTCATTAATATCAACCATTTAAAAAAAAAAAATAGTAGTTTAGAAAGTAGACTTAGAGCACTACAATCCTTGTTTTTGTTGAATCTTAAAATTTTGAGTGTAACTATCCTCAATTTCATGTCCCCCTTTTGCCCCCCCATCTTTTTGCACTTACTCCATTATGAGAATCAGTGTGAGACCAAGATTATAAAAGAAACATCTCAAAAGAAAGACAAGGTTATCTCTCTAAATATTGCATTTAAATTACATGATATTATCTGTAGACATTGAAATTTGGTCTAAGCTCGTGACTTCAATTTCTTCATAATTCGTATTTTCATGGTTGTGATTAAATAATGTTAATTATTTAATTACTTTCTAAGGTCCTTTCTCATCTATTAATTAAATAACTTTAATTATTTAATTAATTCACATTTTCTTTAATCTATCTGATTAATTAAATAAATACCTTTTATTTAATTATGTCATTAATTAACGTTACCCTCCTTAAATTAAATAAATTCTTATTTAATTTATCTTTATCGTATTTTCAACTATAATTAAATAAATACTTTAATACTTTAATTATTCATTTAACCTTTTCTTTACTGAATTAAATAAATCTTATTTATTTAATTAATCCCTAAATGTCGAATCTTGAATTAAATAATCATTGAATTCATAAAAGTCTGTTTTTAACACATTCCTCTATATTTAGATAAATGTTTTTATCTAAGTATTCATTCCCACTTAACTCAAGATCTATTTGAATAAGTCACTTATCGCCTAATTTAATGACTCATTGTCTTTCACGAATAAACTCTTTGTCATCACCAACTAGTCATCTAGTTCTTACTCATATGCATGTACATACATATTAATTAAATATCTTTATTTAATTAATTAAATATTGTGCATGCATTCAAACAGAACATTGCTTTTATTCTATCTTTATCTTTGTCATGCAAAGACTATTCTTCTATTTTCGAATACCAAACTCGAAGAGTAAATCATTATTTAATCTTTATCTCTATTTCTAGTTTTTATCACTCATGTCAGTACTAACGATTATCATAATGTATGTCAAATCCTTTGATCTCATCGTCCGTTTATCTTTTAATCTTGGCATGTCATTCAAATGATCAATTTTAGATATAAATTGACTTGTCTTTCATCATTTCAATCTCTCAAAATTTTATGACTTTTGGAAGCATATCTATTATCTGAACCTTCGATGTTTTGCTAAACCACTATCACAGGCTATACTTGAATAGAGAAATATGAGGGAAATTATACTACAACGGTGAAATGGAGAAGGACAATCAAGGTCATACATGGAACTACGTAGATATTGGGTGAGATTGTTCAGTTTATTTATTTTTTAACTTTCCTTTGTTCTCTGTTGTATAGCTTGATTGCATTGTTGTGTGGTTTTAACCTTTCACTATATTTCTTGATGTTACATTTGGTGAACTCGACGTGAAGACACCATCTTCGTGAATCTATAGACTTTTATTTGATTTTTGCAAGTTTTGTACAGAATGACACATCTGACAGACGAAACGATGCAACTGACATTTTGAAATGCATCTGACAAAAGAAATGATGCAACTGATATCTTGAAACACATCTGGCAATAGAAATGACACATCTGACAAAACCCAACACATATGTGATTAATTGAGCTGCAACTGAGCGCAATGCATCTAACAAAGAAAACAACACATTTGACTGGTGAACTTTTTAATTTAGATTTTCAATTTACAGATTTGTTTCATGTTTTCATTTTAGCTAATTTTTGGTTTGCAGTGTGTGTCTAGGAGTTAACATAGTGTTTTTAGGACATATCATTGAAGACAGTTTTTGAAACTCTTTCTTGTAGGATGACTGTTGAAGAATTTTTTTTTTGCAAAACTACTAATGAATCTTCTGCAGGATGAGAGTCGAAGACGTTTTTTCTGAAATAGATTGCTTGGTAGTTTAGAAAATTGTCATTTGTATTAAAATTTACTACTGTCTACTGTGTTTGGTGCCAAAGCATAATTTGGTTATTACCCTCATGATTCGGTATATCAAATTATCCTCTCCACTTGAGCATTTGTGTGATCCTGGGTGTAAGAGAACCGGTTACTAACTCTAGAAATTGGGCCTGTCCTGGTGGGAAAAAGTACTCACCCCAGGATGACTCAAACTGGTAGCACCCTGAACTTGAGGGACTTCTAGCTGGTATATAAAAGTGGGTTCTTGAGGAAAGCTCAAGAATCACGAGTATTGTTTCGACGAGAAGGGAAATAATGGTCTCTCACCGCATGGATGATACCCCACGAATGCAATGCCTGAATTAAACACCCTTGTTTGTAGTGTCCAAAATCTGTCTATTTACTAGTGCAGCAGGTTGGACTTGTGAAGCCGTCTCGTGTTTTTACGGTTCATGTGTAGAGATGAAAGTATGCCATGGGAGTTTCATGGGTACTATAGCTTGGATGCCCTGAAAGAAGTGTTGAGCCATGGAGGGGAGCTAGTGGGGTCAAGTTACTAGTCATCCACCTTGAATAAACGTAGCTGGGGTAAAACCAAAGTGAGAACTCAGTAAATACTAGTAAATATTGTCCATCATAGGCTAGGATGTGCTTGTCTGTTATTGGATTAAACATTCTTTGTGTCAAAATCAACCTGAAAATACATTGTTTTTTTATTGTCTTTGTTTGCCAAAACTTGATCATGAAATAGAGTTAGTTTACATTATCATTCACTGGAAAAATGTAACTGTTCACTAGAAAGTCGCAACTGTTATTTTGAGTTTCATCTGTTTAATCTAGAGTCACACCTATCAGAAACTGTCCAATTTAATCTAGAGTCACATTTTCCAGATTAGCTCACATTTTCTTAGTCGAAAACCACATTTGATTGAAAACCCGCACTTGTCATATTCTATGACACATCTAAAAAGGTGAGCTGCATTTGCGGTCTGGAACGACGCATTTTCCCCTGTCGCAAAATTTTTACCAGTGCACAAAGTCTTGAAAACCCGCATCTGAATGGTCCCGAGTCACAATTGCTATCCTAAGTCGTATTTGTTGTAAAAAAAGTCCCATCTATCAGATACTAGAGTTGGAAATTACTAGAACACCGCAACCGAGAAACAAAACCACAACTGTCAAATTCTATGACACATCTATTTGAGGATTAGAAAACCAGAATTTAGGGTCACAGACCGAGAACAAACAGTCAAATCAGTATCTAGCTTATCCTTTTTCATTGATTCTTGGACAGAAACCTGAACATTTTCTCTAAACATGCATGATTAGATCTTTTAGGAATCATTCAGTCATAGAGTTAAGTATCCTAGTCACACATCTTACTTTCATTTTAGAGATCTTTAATTTCCTTTAGAGAGATCATCTTTTACAAATTTTAGGATAGGCACCCTTCATGCTTTGGGTAAACCCTTGATTCAACAAACATTGTCATTGAACCTAGTCAACATATCCTTTGTCCTATGCATGAATCCTTCTAGCTCATCAATCTAGCCTAGGAGTTCACCTTATCTTTTAGTCCTAGTCCTACAAAGGTTCCGTGTCAAAACTAAACTAAAACTTGGGTTAAGCTTTAGCTGATAGAAAACCTCTTTTAGAATTTTTTAATTTGGTCACCTAGATTTTGCGTCTTTAGGCACAGTCATCCTAAGATAGCATGATTCTTAGCCATACCCTATTTGCAGAGAAAATACCAAATAAAATAGTTGCATACGTCATCCTACATATTTAGAAAATCCCAAAAACATAGTGTAATTCATATCATCCATAGACTTAGTTCTTGCATCACTTGCACTTTGAGCTTACATTTCATGGTTGAAACTAGATTGAAAAGGAAAGAGAGAAAAAATGGCTGATCCCAACAAATTCATCAATCCATTTTCATCTAGACCTCACAAACATCTGTTAGAAAAATTTGTTACTAGAGACACACAAGGACATGTTAGAGTGGAAGACATAGAGGCTGCTTCACAAGACCCTAAATTTTCTACCTTTGTAGATGATTATCTAGCAAATGATCCTCAACGATACTTAGCCAAATTGCTATGAGAAGGTGCTAAACTACCTCCTAGTTTTGATATTAGTACTCTACAAACAATACCTACTCAGGGGACAAACACAACTACCACTAGTGCTACTATACCTCAAGTAACCACAACCATACTATCTAGAGGACCTACACCAAGTACCAAAATACATACATCTCCATTTGGTACACCTACTTTGACACAGGGGCTAAACTTTACTGTGGGTGCATCCTCGTCCAATCCCTTCGGTCCTTGTGTTGGGAACAAAAAATCTAGAACATCCACACCTACACCAAGTGTCAATGTCACTGACACTATTCCATAGACAACAACCATACCCAATGTTAGTGTCACTAGTACAATAACACACTTTGGAGTTTAACAGACAGGAAGGATACCCTCTTTCTAATATGGAACCTGACCTATGATTTCACATATTATGACTGACAATCCATTTACACAAACTCCAAATAAAAATCCATTTACTCAAAATCCATTCATTCAAAATCAAAACCCGTTTACCAAGATTCCAAATCTAAATCCACTTCACATACCAACATTCAATCAAAACCCATCACGAGACCTTGGATTTTAGAATACATACATAGATCCACATAATCCACCCAACACATCATTAACTTAGGTTGAAATCTTGCAAACACAAATGCATGCAATTCAACCACAAATGGATAACATGGCGGTGTCAACTAAGAAATCCTTTTCAGCAAAGGACCTATGCCAGTTTCCCTTTAATAAAGCATTGTACATGAAACCTTTCCCTAATGGGTATGTCATACCAAACCTACCCAAGTACAATGGAAAGAAAAACCTGATTGAACACATAAGTAATTTTTTTACGATGTGCATCGATGTCCCCTATGACCCCACATATCTTATGAGACTATTCCCAAGAAGTCTTTTAGGAATTGGACTTGAGTGGTTTTTAGGTCTTGACTATGGCATAAAATCATGGGGCGAATTGGCTGAGAAATTCATTGAGCAATTCTCCTTCAACATAGATCATGAGATTAACATAGCAACCTTGTTTCACACAACACAAGATGAAGGAGAAAATTTCATCGCCTTCTTCCAAAGATGGAGAACTATAGCCAGCCGCTGTCCTGTCAAGATACCTGAAAAACAAAAGGTCACAATGTTCCAAGAAAACCTCAACCCAAAATTGAGAAGTGACTTGAGGGTACATTGTTGCACATCCTTTATCCAATTAGTAGAAAAGGGGCTTATACTAGAAAAGGATCTCATTAACAAAGCAGAACTTAAGACACAAACATCTAATAGAAATCCAACTGTGCAAAACACCCCCAATGACAGAAACAAGTTTTGGTCTCAGAATAAAAATGTTACCAATGATGGGGTGGTCGATGCTAAGAATTTACAAGTAGGAATGATCATCACACTTAGAGGGAGAAACCCCTCTACTAACATACTCAACGTCGTTAGCCAAACCCCCAACACTACCCAAAACACCCAACAACCACAACAACAAAGACGATCTCCAAAACATGAGTTTATTCCCCTTGGAGAACCCATCAAGTCCGTATTCAAAAAACTTTTGCAACACAATTTTATATAGCTTTAGGAGCCATGAAAATATGATCCAAGGAAATTCAAACCATATTGGTGGGAGGATAATTCCTTTTGTGATTTCCATCGGACCAAAGGACATACCCTACAAAATTGTCGTCAGCTGAAAAATATCATACAGGACTTTGTCGAGAATAGAACAATTCAAGTCAATGGACAAAAACTTACATATTCAAACACTGATCACAAGGTATTTACAGATCCATTACATGGTCATGGGAAAGGAAAAGCCCCTATTTTAGGTAACAATACCAACACTTCCGCCAATTATGTTAGTGTCAAGCATGATTATAGTGGCCCCATCATAAATCACATTTGGGCCGCTAATGAGCAAGTGAATACCATTACCATAAATAAAACTCTTGAGTGTGTTGTTAAATAAAATGGGGTGGTAACACTTCCTATAAGAATTGGTCCTGTAGTTATGGAGACAAAATTCCAAGTCTTGGATCTCACCCTTCCATACAATCTTCTATTAGGTAGACCATGGATTCATGGATTCATGGATGAAGGCAGTTCCTTACAATGGCACTGAAATAACAATAGATGGTGACCTATATCCATTCCAATATTGCACCAGTCTACGAGAGACACCTTAGTGCCAAGTTCCTGTAAACCATGAAGCCTCATCACCTAATTCATCTCATCACCCAATTCATCTCATTACGTTGATCCATCCACTCTCACTAGTACATCCACTTCCCCTTCATTACCTTCCATTCCTAGGGTTGAGATCCAAGACAAGAGTTGTGGAGAATATCACATGAAGACATCTTATTGTGTTAGCCATCTGATTCCTCCTAAGTCATACGGTTTACCTAAAACAGATAGGAGACAATCAGTGGTCACCATACACATTCCTCCCTCAAAAACCTTTACAAAATGGGGAGAGTTAAGCAAAGAAGCCATACATGCAGAAGATGTGACCACCTGGTTATATAGAGAAGACCCTGAAGAACCTCCATCACTTGCTCATATTCCTATAGATCAATATGGCAAAGGTTTCACAATCATGCAAAGCAAGGGATATAATGGACATAGTGGGTTAGGCTTACATCAAGATGGGAGGACAAAAACAATTCTTTTTTCTAAGTGGCCGAAAGGCTTAGGGCTTGGGTTTCAACTGATTCAAATTGGCGTTCCTAGTACCACATCACTTTTACTCAAGGAAGTAAGTGCTTCAAAGGATATCGAGACATCTGATGAACCATCTGACCAACCCTACTATGACTCCCCTGACTCAAATGAATATGAGTGGGATTCCCTATCATCCACATCCACCATCGACATTGATAAGCTATTTGGAGACCTTGACTTGATGTTGAAAAATTCACCAAATCCTTTGAATTCTTGTCCACCAAAGAATATGACAAAAGAGGAATGGTTTAAACATTTATATTGGGAATCTCTTGATCCTACCTCTTGGGAACTTGTTAAATCTATTTCAAATAACCAAACCTTGGCATTAGGCCTACCTCAGAATCCACCTAAATCCAAGCAAAAGAGAAAAGAGGACTTGGTACAAAACTTTTGTAATTGTATAAGCATCTCAGTTCTTACCTTGACCCCCTTGAACTTTTATAACTCCAGTGATGACATGCCTTTAGTCTATCCTAGCTAGCTCATTGTTTGGGACCAACAAGACACACCTATCTTAGACATTTTTTAGAAAGACAAAGCGATTGTTGAGTTCTTGGGATTATGAGAAGGCATACCTAGTGGTGATCACAAGGCTGGCTTTACCATTGAATTGGAAAACAAAGCATATTTTGGGGAATATGTTCAACCCTCCAATTGCAAAAATATGAAAAACCGCAAGGCACCTCTAGACAATGAAAAAGAAAAAATAAAGGATGCATACGAAGGTGAAAACCTCTCTAAGGCACCTAAGGATGGAGGTTTGAAAATTCTTCTTCTTGCATAGGAAAAGTCACCCATGCTAGTTGAAGAATCAGTGAAAGTTAACATAGGTACATAGGAGAATCCATGAATGGTATATTTTGTAGCATCATTGACAAAAGAAGAGCAGCCAAAATTTTGCAACTTCTTTACACAAAGAAAAATTAACTTTTCCTGGTAATATGTAGACATTCCTGGGATGGATCCTGAACTTGTACTACATCATTTTCCTTTACAACCAGGTGTAAAACCAATGAAACAAAAACTGAGGAAAATGCACCCATAGATTGCTTTACTAGTCAAGGCTGAATTGAAGAAATTGTTAGAGGTTGGCTTCATTAGATCAATCGACTATGAAAATTAAACTTGCAATCTTGTACTAGTCACCAAATCAATAGGGGGCATCTATATCGACACAGATTTGAAAGACATAAATAAAGCCTGTCCTAAGGATGATTTCCTTCTACCCAACATTGACATGATAGTAGACATGATAGCAGGGTATGAGATGTTATCTCTTATGGATGGATTTTCATGATATAATCAGATCAGGATTGCAACTGAAGACCAACCTAAAACAACTTTTACATGTCCTTGGGGAACATATTGTTGGAATGTCATTCCCTTTAGACTCAAAAATGCTAGAGCAACCTATCAGCAATCTATGACCACTATTTTTCATGACCTTGTACACACTCTTGTGGAGGATTATTTTGATGACCTTATTGAAAAATCACCTACAAGGGTAGATCATTTGCAGGTTTTAGACAAGATATTTCAAAGGCTAGAAGAGTATAAAATGAGACTAAATCCAAAGAAATGTGTGTTTGGAGTAAAATCAGGAAAGATTTTGGGTTACATCATCTCTAGATGAGGCATTGAAGTGGATCCAGCCAAAGTCAAAGCCATCAGGGACATGCCTCCACCAGCTAATCTCAATCAGCTAAGGACATTAAAAGGGAGACTGCAATCCATTAGAAGATTTATAGTGCAGTTAGCAGATAAGACACATCCCTTTCAACATTTACTTAGAAAATGAATACCTTTTGTGTGGATAGGTAAATGCCAGGAAGCCTTTCAACTAATTAAAGATTATCTACTCACACCACCAGTCTTAATGCCACCTGTTGAAGGACGACCACTAATTCTTTATATTTCAGCAACCCATTCATCACTCAAAGCATTGCTTGCACAAAATGATGATGAAGGTCATGAAAGGGCAGTATAGTATATCAGTCAGACTTTGGTTGGTTATGAGCTCAACTATAGTACCATTGAATGTGCTTGTCTTGCGGTAGTATTTGGTACTCAAAAACTAAGGCATTATATGTTGAACCATCAAAAAATGCTAGTTGCAAAGATAGATCCTTTAAAATATCTTCTAAGCAAAGCAACATTAATAGGGTGACTGGCCAAATGGGTAATGATACTTAGTGAGTATGATATCCAGTACGTAGAGAGAAAGGCTATTAAGGGACAAGTCATTGCTAATAAATTAGCTAATGCACCAATACAAGCAGACTGCCCATTAGTTGCATACTTTCTTGATGAGTTTATATTCAGAGTTGACACAAGAAAGACATGGAAACTATACTTTGATGGGTCCTATAAAAATCATGGCTCAGTGACTGGTATCTTGTTTATCACACCACAAGGAGATTCCATCCCTAAGTCATTTAGGATTTCCTTTCCATGTACCAACAATATAGAAAAATATGAGGCTCTTGTGATAGGATTACACATGGCATTCAAATGGAAGATCAGGAACCTATAGGTTTATGGTGATTCTCAACTGGTAATCCAACAGGCAAATTATGATTATGAGACTAAGGATGAAAAGCTGACTCCCTATAAACACATGGCAGATAGTTTCAAGGAGTACTTTGATAAGGTTGACTTTCATGAAATACCTCATGTTCTAAATAGGGCAGCAAATGCCATCGCTACTATTACTTCACTCCTTGACATACCTAGCAACGTGCCTAAGTTTGAGTTTTTGGTAGAACAACTTTTGGTCCCAGCCTACAACATTCTAGATTCAGAGATAGTATGTGATATTGTTGGTCCTGATTCCTCATGGTATAAATATATCTATGACTACCTCCATGCCGAGATCATATCCCTTGGCCTTTCTAATAACCAACGTAGGAAATTCCTTCGCAAGTCAGCCAAGTGCACCATCATCAGAGACACCCTATATAGACGCACCTTAGATAATACCCTACTGAGATGTCTCAATACTGATGAAGCACAAGCAAACCGTGTGGGGGGTACATGAGGGTATATGTGGATCCCATTCTAGTGGTCCTCCCTTAGCTAAAAATATTATGAGACTGGGTGACTATTGGCCTACCATGGAAAAGGACTCATATGTCTTTGTTAATAAATGTCACCAATGTCAGGTACACGGAGACTTGATACATGCACCTGCACAAGAGCTTCATCCCATAATGTCACCATGGCCCTTTGCCCAGTGGGGACTCGACCTCATAGGCAAGATCCATTCCACATCATCTAATGGCCATAAGTTCATCATTATTGCCACCAAGTATTTTACGAAGTGGATTGAGGCTATTCCCATGACATACATCACTGACACATAGATCTCTAAGTTTATCCTAAACTATATCATCTGTCGGTATGGTGTCCTTCAATCCATCATCACAGATAATGGCTGTCCATTCAAGAAGAAATAAGTTTGCCATATTTGTGAAGAGTTCCATATCCAACATCATTTTTCCACCCCATATTACCCACAAGGTAATGGCCAAGCAGAGGCATCTAATAAAACTATTATCAGAATCCTCAAAAAGATTGTCAATGATGTTGGCTGGGATTGGAATTTACAACTCAATCTAGCTTTGTGGGCTTATCACACAAGCATCCGTACTCCCACTGGTGCCACTCCATGTTCCCTAGTATTTGGTTTCAAAGCCATTCTGCCTATTGAGGTCGAGATTCCTTCCCTAAGGGTATCTTTCAAAGGGCACATTGACAATGAAGAGTACCGAGTTTCAAGACTACATGAGTTAGAATTCCTACATGAGTGAAGAAAAAAGACATTGGACCATCTCCAAGCATATCAGAATCACCTTCATCATAGCTATAACATGAAGGTCTTGAACATAAACTTTGACATTGGTGACCTAGTTTTAATGGAGAATCCCAAGAATCAAGATGAAAGAGACAAACCAGGGAAGTTTGAACCTAACTGGTTAGGACCTTACATTGTCACAGAAGCCTTTGGATCAAGAGCGTATCAACTCTCTACTCCTGAAGGAGAACCATTGTTAGCACCTATCAACAGTCTTCATCTAAAGAAGTTCTACACATAGCTTTTGAGAGCCTTGTCTTCATTATCAAAAATACAAAAAAATCAAAAAATAAAAAAAATTGTTACCTAGGTGAAAACTTGGCAAACAGCCATCTTGGTAACATCAAAATAATTAGAAAATCAAGAACATAGTAAAGAGAAATAAGTCGTCCAATAGTGAAAACTACCTCAGTGGAACTTTGGATAAGTACCATGGTGAAAACCTGGCAAACATGCACCATGTGTAGTTGACTCTACTCCTTTGTCTACTATTATACTAATCTGACTTACCTATACATATTATCTATCCCTGTACATATTGCCTATCCCTGTACATATTATCTATCCCTATACATATCACTGATCCTTTCCATCCATCCCTTGTACAGATCATTCGTCATAAATGGTAGTCCTTCCCATAACTTGGAATGATTGACATCGAGTGCATTTCATATCGCCCATCCCATCCTATTCATAATCAATTGGTCTTATACTTGACTAGGGGAAAGCACTTGACTCACGTCGTATTGGTTCTTACATTGGCTATGCTTAGGACATAAAACCATTGGAAAATCCAAAAAAATTACAAAAAGTCCTTAAAAAGATCCAAAAATATTACAAAATGTCCTGAAAAAAATCCAAAAACATTACAAAATGTCTTGAGAAAATCCAAAAAACATTAGAAAACTTCAAAAAGACAAAAAAAATGAAAATATGTTAAAAATCCAAAAAACAAAGTCAGATTCAGTCACACTTGTTAGTCTTTGTCATTTGTCAAACTACGTTGCCTCTGTGACTAAACGTGGGAAAGGCCATCTGTCGATGTGCCCCCGAGGAATTAGGTCAATCCTTTTAGGTTTGTCTATATAAAATAATGATTCAATCCATTTGTCTATAAGACAAGGTCATTGGTCATGTCAAACTACAAGGTCTCTGCATGTATAACGTAGGCAAGGCCATCAATCGATGAGTCCCCATGGCCACACTAGGTCAGTCCATTAGGGTTCATCATCATGCATTACCACGAACGTTAGATATCTTCATACAAATCAAGCTTTTACTAGTCATTCTTGTCAGTCAAAGTCTAGTCAAACTACGAGGTCTCTCCATGTATAATGTAGGCAAGGCCATCAATCAATGAGCCCCTGAGGCCGCACTAGGTCAGTCCTTTAGGGTTCGTCATCACACATAGTCAATTGTCAGCACATCATATTAGGTCATGCACCAACAAGATCAACAAGTCAACAATCTCATCAAGTTAGATCAAACAAATTACCAAATCTACAACTTATGTCTGCTACAGGATGTGTCCTTCCTGAAAATAGACATCATCAAAACAATCAACTTGTATCTTATTTAGGATGTGTCCTTCCTGAATACATATATCAACAAAACAATCAAACTATGTCTTATATAGGATGTCTTTCCTTCATATTGACACTATCAAATAGATCAACATGACCTTACAAAGGTTACCACATCAACGACATCAAACTCAATGTCTTATATGATATGTGTCTTTCTAAAACTAGGCTTTTGTCATGCCTTATACAGATAGTCATAACATCAAAACCAAACTCAATGTCTTATCCATTATGTGTCTCTCCTAAAATCAGGTCTTATCCATCAATCATATTACCAATCAAAACAATCAAACAAACATATCAAGTTTTGGAAAATATTTTATTGGCTTTTTGACTTTATGGCTTATTTAACTTATCATTTCATTTGACTTTATGATTGGAATCCTATTACTAGCTTTCTCAAGGATGTCCCATGAAGGATTTAGAGAAGCAACAATGTATCTGTATTCCATTTTCTTTGACTGGTGTTTGTTGACTGTCTTTTAACATATGAATTTTGAGTCATGTTACTAGTTTCCTCAAGGATGTCCCATGAAGGATTTAGAGGATTGATGACGTTTCAAGAGGCATCTTTTATTTTATTGTTCTCTTTGGTTTGTCTTGACAAAAATACTGGGGAAATTGTGCCCTTAGTATGAGTTAAGACAATCCTTATCTACAACTGTCTATTGATAGTAGGTGGATGACCTTGCAACCTTGATCTATTGTTATATCATGGTGTTTGTCTCCATTTGTGTTAGTTCCGCCTAATGGTGATAAAGTGCAATGCATTTTGTGATACGACAAAACATCAAAGATTGCTAATACTAACATCATGGTCTTTTATTATTAATCTCTCTCTGCACTAACATTTATTCTTTCTTGCATTATCATGAGGTCTTGTGACACACAAAAATATAAATCATCCTGCATATACATTCGTTTTAGAAATATCATGTAAAAATCATACATAAATCTTGCATTTGAAAAATAAAAAAATATAGGAATTTATCATATCTAGGAAATCATGGCATGATAGACATTCATCATCATAGATTACATAACAAAAGCATTACATCTCCATAACAAGTGTAAATATGTGCATCACATTATATTCATCATCATCAAACATATAGTATCACATATAGATAGCATTGTATATATAAACATCACATTCCATCTCATAATCTTAAATTGCATACATAACATCCATTGATACCATAAGAAATCAATGCATACATCATGATATAGAATAAGAATCACATCATAGGTTGCATAAATGCATCATGAAGTAGATATGATCATCTATCACGTAGGCATATCATATAGATAATAACATGCATAAATAAAGACTACATAATCATACATAGAACTCCATATCATGAGAATCGCCACCAAAATCATATATATAATCTCTCAAAAAGTGTCACATCACAATGTCATAATGTATCAATAAATATGAAGCCCGTAGGCTACATGATCAAAGTACAATGTCCATCAATAAATATAAATAAATTTTCCTATCTGGAACTACCACTGCTACCATGACCAGACTGTGAAGGTGAATGGTGTCGAGATCTTGATGACCTATATGAAAAAGGAGGCATGTCATATTGTCTAGATCTGTGTGGCCCCTCAAACCCCTTTGTGCTCATTGTCCTAGTATGAGTCTTGGTGTGCATCCCACCCTGAGACCTGCCGCTACGTGCCTATAAAAAATTGGGCACCTGTCTCTCTGAAGGAACCTCTGCCTCATATAGGTCCCAGTAATAGGAAGCTCTCTCACCAGATATGACTAACTCTCAAGTGAAGGCATCAGCTGGTCCAAGGAAAAGGGCTCTGATCTATGTAAATCGCTGCTCAGTCTCTTGTCTTCAAGCTATAGCCTGGTCCCTGTCCATGTAGGCTCTATCTCTCTCCATTCGCACTGCATCCCACTTAGACATCAAAACCCTCATCCTCTCCTCCAAGGATGCAATCTAAGCACGTAGAGTCACAATATCTAGATCGATGGCCCTTGTATCATCCCACTGAACTGTCTCTATCCTATCATCCTCATCCTACATCTCCTCCAAAATCCTGTCATGGAGCTCGCGCTCCTGATCATCCTCATCATTCTCCTCATCATTTTGATACATACCAAGTAGACTAAGAGCATCCATCTCGGCCTCCTCTCTGCCCACCTCCTCTTCCACATGCTCCTCTAGAATATCCTACCCCACATGCTCCTCTCCACCAGTCTCTCTCTCCTCAATAGGAATCTCCTCTCCCCCAACCCCAACATGCACCTCCTCCTCACCTCTACCAATATCTAGCATGTGAACATCTTCTCCATCTTGTACCTCCTCACAAATAGGTGAAAAAGGTGGACCTTATCCTCTCTGACCATGCCTCCCTCTCCCACCACCCCTCCGACCACTTCAATGACTATCTCCATCATCACCATCACCACCTGCACCCCTTCGACCTTTGCCTCTACCATGCCTGTCACGCTGCCCTGTCCCTCGCCACTCTACTGATTCATCCTGATATGGATCTGTGAGAGGTATCAACCTATGAACAACCCACCACTAATCATATGGCTTAGTAGTATCTGGATATGCTAACCAGCCTCTCTGACCCCACTACAGTGGCTGTAATGAATCAATGTCAGCCTCTGCAGTAGCTACTGGAATGTCAACACCACAAAGTGTAATCTCTCTAGAAGATCTGGAAAACTCAGCTCATCCTTGAGGCTCTCCAAACTGTCACAATACCCGATTTGGAAAATGTCTCTGGATAATATGGACATGTGAAACTATCCATCCAATCAGATACTGTGTCTTCCGGCAGTAAGTTAAATTACCATCCTCATTTGGCCACTATGGAAATCCATATAGGGCCTCAAAATGAACTGAACCATCGTGTCGATGGAATGTCTATAGTATCTTGTATCCCCAACATGATGCTAAGTGTTAGCCCCCGCATAATGGAAGGCATAAGGTGATTGCTATTGAACATCTGCAATCACTGGTGGACAAAAAATGGCAATGTGTTCCCATACCCATACCATCAGGAGTGTGGTACCACAACTCATCGACTATCCCTCCCTATATGCTATATCGTGTAAATGAAAATACATCGGTAATAGACAGGGGCCCTAGGCATAAACCACACATCTCTCCAACATACCTACTAACATCTCACCCCATCGAACAGGAAATCCATGACCTCGACGGTCAGGGAGAACTATGCCACCAATCAAGGTACACAAAAGACAGTCTAGCTGTCTATACCTCTGTGCTAGGCATGTATGAGTGGCTTTCACGATCAAAATCTTTGTCATAACTAGTCAGTTATGTAGTTCTAACTCATATGCATGTACATGCTTATTAATTAAATATCTTTATTTAATTAATTAAATCTTGTACGTGCATTCGAAATAAATGTTTCTTTTATTCTATCTTTACCTTTGTCATGCAAAGACTTCTTTTCTTTTTGAATACCAAACTCGAAGATTAAATCGTTATTTAATCTTTATCTCTATTTCTAGTTTGTATCACTCATGTCAATACTAACAGTTATCATAATGCATGTCGAATCCTTTGATCTCAATCGTCCGTTTATCTTTTAATCTTGGCCTATCATTCGAATGATCAATTTTCTATAAATTGACCTATCTTTCATCATTTCAATCTCTCCCGAAATCTTATAACTTATGGAAGCGTATCTATTATTTGAATCTTTGATGTTTTGCTAAATCACTATCACAAGCTATACTTGCAAGAGAGAAATCTGAGGGCAATTATACTACAACAACGAAATGGAGAAGGACAATTGAATTCATACATGGAACTACGTAGATATTGGGTGAGATTGTATTTTTTTCATTCTCTAGATGTAGTTTTCACCTTGAGACTCATCATTTTTATCTTTTTCATTATTTTTCATGTTTTTGCAACTAATGGGTTGAACAGATTCCCAAAAATATGCTTTGTTGTCCAAGTCAATGGTAAAGCCAGCCTTGTGATCACCACTAGGTATTCCTTCTCGTAATCCTAGGAACTTAGCAATCGCTTTGTCATTCTCAAAAATGTCTAAGACGGGTGTGTCTTGTTGGTGCCAATCAATGAGCTAGGGATAGACTAAAGGCATGCCATCATCGGAGTTATCAAAGTTCAATGGGTCAAGGTAAGAAATGAGTTGTTCATATAGTCACAAAAGTTTTGTACCAAGTCCCCTTTGCTCTTTTTCTTGGATTTAATCCCCGGTTTGCCCAAATAGTGGGCATGAACATCACATGATGTAATCCCAAGTGCCACAAAAATAATTTCTCCCTGCTCTGTAAACTGTCACAGGAAGTGGAAAGTCAATGGTCTCGACTCGCTCATATAGACAGGATCTAATACAAATTTCAATGGCATTATGCATGCCTCATGTCATAAACAATGATCTATCCTAGCCAAAAATTCAAATTTCCAATACAGTCAAATGCGTTTCAAAAAGGAAATTGCATCATTTAACTTTGCAAATGCATCATAAATTGTCAATTGTGTCAATCCATGCCACAAATGCATGGAACAATGCAAATGCGTATCTTTACAATCACGCATAACAACCAACTATCCTAAGTGCAAATGCTTTGAAACATTTTCAAGTGTGTTACACTATATTATGTGCTTCTATGAAAAACTCAATTGTGTAGCTATTTAACAACTGTGTCTAATAAAATTACATGTGTGTAAATTTCAAAATCCTATGCTAAGCACACATGTGAATTTACAATTGCATCATTATGCATACATCTGCGTTGATTACGAAAACAAATGCAACATTTTAGAAAAGTAACACAAAGAAAAAATGAATTAAATGCATTAAAATGCGTGCAAGGAAAAATTTCAAAGGTCAGTTTTGAGCAACATACCGGGGGGTCTACATCTGCAGGTCACTAGAATGTTTGAATGTGATATGCATGATGGTGAGTGTGTGGAACTGGAGACATCGTTGCTAGGAGCCTAGAGCAAAAGTATCAAATTTCAAAACTAGGTGGGTGAAAATGAATTTGTTTTCCATCCTATTTTTATTTATACCTAGGGTTTTGGGTGGCATTTCTTCAAACCTTTTCTACTGGCTGTGTAAACTTCCAACTTCAATTGACCTGTACACATCCCTAACACCTCCAAATTCATTTTCGTCAACTCCACTGCTTTTCTGGCTATCAAATTGACTAATCGAGACTATTTCCAATTTTTTTGAAAATTTTCAAAAATTTATCAATTTTCCCGAGGGGGCATACCTTCACCTATTCTACACTGGGGCATGATTGGGGCATTTTTTTGATTGATTTTATTTGACACAATGCTGAAATGACATTGTATCAAAGAGGGGCAAAATGTAGACACTGAAATTTGGTCTAAGCCTGCGACTGAAATTTGTTCATAATTCGTATTTTCATGGTCGTGATTAAATAATGTTAATTATTTAATTACTTTCTAAGGTCCTTTCTCTTCTATTAATTAAATAAATTTAATTATTTAATTAATTCACTTTAACGTTTATTCATCTATTAATTAAATAATCTTAATTATTTAATCAATTCACATTTTCTTTAATCTATCCTGATTAATTAAATAAACACCTTTTATTTAATTACATCATTAATTTACATTACCTTCCTTCTTAAATTAAACAAATTCTTATTTAGTTTATCTTTATCGTATTTTCAACTATAATTAAATAAATACTTTAATTATTTAATTATTCATTAACTTTTTTTTTACTCAATTAAATAAATCTTATTTATTTAATTAATCCCTAAATGTTGAATCTTGAATTAAATAATCATTTAATTCATAAAAGTCTATCTTTAACACATTCCTCTATATTTAGATAAATGTTTAAGTTATCTAAGTATTTATTCCCACTTGACTGGAGATCTATTTTAATCAGTCACTTATCTCCTGATTTAATGACTCATTGTCTTTCACAAATAAACTCTCTATCATCACCAGTCAGTCATCTAGTTCTAATTCATATGCATGTACATACATATTAATTAAATATCTTTATTTAATTAATTAAATCTTGTGTGTGCGTTTGAACATAACGTTGTTTTTATTCTATCTTTATCTTTGTCATGCAAAGACTATTCTTCTATTTTCAAATACCAAACTCAAAGATTAAATCATTATTTTATCTTTATCTCTAGTTCTAATTTTTATCACTCATGTCAGTACTAATAGTTATCATAATGCATGTCGAATCCTTTGTTCTCAATCATCTGTTTATCTTTTAATCTTGGCCTGTCATTTGAATGACCAATTTTCTATAAATTGACCTGTCTTTCATCATTTCAATCTCTCCCAAAATCTTATGACTTTTGGAAGCATATCTATTATCTGAATCTTCGATGTTTTTCTAAATCACTATCACAGGATATACTTGCACATAGAAATTTGAGGGCAATTATACTACAATGGAGAAATGGAGAAGGAAAATCGAGGTCATACATGGAACTACATAGATATTGGGTGAGATTGTTCAGTTTATTTATGTTTTAGCTTTCCTTTGTTCTTTGTTGTTTAGCTTGTATTGCATTAGAGCTTGATTGGATTGTTGTGTGCTTTTAACCTTTCACTGTATTTCCTGATGTTACATTATCTATTCATAGAGAGACATTAGTGGAGCATGCTTCACTTTTATATCATGATATAAATGATGATAATCTCATTGGGGAAATAATTAGGTGGTACATCTTGTGGTTTCCTTTGAAATAAATTTATTTCTATATATTATAACATATGATATTTAAACCCATAATAGTGGGTTACAAGTTTTTGCACAAAGAAAAAATAGAAATTCCCATCAAAAAATTTAAAATGGTTTACCCCTTCTAATGAAGGGGGTTCTTTGGGGTTCGAAAGAACCCCTTTCATTAGAAGGGGGGTTTGAATGAACACCCTTTTTTTAATTTACTCCTTTAATTGTAAAATTAATGCATTTTTTGACTTTCGAAGCTTGATTTGGAGGTGCAAATGGAGTTAAATAGATGAACCAAGTTGGAGAACCATAGTCTCAAAACAAGCTTCCAAAAAACTATAAATTTGAAATATTTTCCTTTTATTTTTTATTTTACTTTTTAGTTTTACTAAACATAGGTTTTTCACCGAACATCAAGTTTGGTGAAAAACCATTATGAAAAAATAGTAAATTAGTGGAAAAATATTTTAAAAAATATGTATGCACTAGTTATTTATGTCCTTGTTCAAACAAAAATAAATAAATTGAGTTTTAATACATGCAAAAAAAGTTATGCGATTGAAAATGCACCTATGTCTAAATTGTAATTGGTTTTACTTCAAAACTTAACTAAAAGAAAAATATTCAACAAAACATTATGAAATGAAATGGAAGCACTACATATTAGTGTTACCAACCTAAATTCAAAAGAATCAACATTTTATCCGTTGTAAAAAAAAAGTTATATGATTGAAAGTACACATCACTTTTTAAAAATGTTGTTTGCTATTAAAAACTAGTTATCAAAGGAGATGCAAAAAAAAAACAATTTAATTTCATTTTTTTTTAAAATGTTGTTTGCTTTTCACTTGACCTTGAGACTTGGGGAACAAGGTGGTTTTTTTTTCTGTAGGTTACATGCATTCATGATTGTTCTTATAAGGAGAAAAGATGAGTGAATATTCATCTTTTATCTACACCCACAATGATCAAACACATGTAAGTATAAGTTTTGTATCTCTACTTTTCTTATGATATACTTAACAAATGTTTGTACTAAAGAGTTAAATTTTCATGTTTATACTCATTTTTTCATGCTTGATTTTTCTATAAATTATTATGTCAAATGGTGATCTACTTTTTATTCAAAATTTTTGTCTCAATTTTTGTGTAGCCCTTAGTGGAATACACAAAATTAAGGGGAGAATATTGTCACAAATTACACTCTCAATTTTATATATAATTCATGAGTTGAATTTGGATTATTTTTTGTGCCATAGAAAATTGGACCCTCTTGAGAAAAGAGACAATTTCACACATAATTGGACCCACTTTTGAGTCCCTTCACATCATTTCCCCTTCAAAACAACATTTATAGGCCCCTTAGACCTATTAATTTTGATCTAGAGGCCCGTTTCACATGAGAAATCACATAAAACCCGACAAACAACATTTAATTACATCATACCCTGACAACCCACCTTCAAACAACAGTAGTGGGACCCATTCACCACCTTGGGCGAATGAGTCCCCTTTGGTGGGACCCATTCGCCAAGGGTGGTGAATGAGTCCCCTTTGAGGAAAAATTTAAAATTAAGCAGGAATTTAATCAATTTAACTTTTATTTCTAGTGAATGTTGGCCTCTTAGGTCTAATTAATGGGAAAATAAGGTGTTGTTGCTTATAAATACACATTTCAAGTAATTTTACACAATCTCTCTTTTTCATCTCTCATCATCTTATTATCATTCTTCAAAAGTAATTTCAAAAGCAAAGTCTTCTACAACAAGTTTCATTAGCAAACTTTGAAGTTTTAGGACAACAAACTAGGGTTTTTACAAGTCTTGAAGCTCAAATCTCTTGTCAATATCCAACATTATAAAGGTTTGATGATGGATGCCTATGGTGAATCATGACGAAATCTATGGTGAGGAGGTGCAACTAGCCACCAAATAATGCCTAAGGACTTGATCTCCTATTGATTCCATCTTCCATTTTCATTCTATCTTCAGATTAAGGTTTGCACTGTGTTTTTTTAGCATTTGCATGCCATTTTATTCCTATGTTTCATGTGTTGTAAGGTTTCTAGGGTTGAGATCTTGCATCACTTTAATCATTTTTGCATGTCTTGTTCTAGAGCAATGGAATGGGACCCTTCTTACATTTCATCTTTTCCTAGTCTTTAACACATCTAAGGCTAGAGTTTATGTATATTTTTCTCTATTCAAGGTTTAATTACCTATCTAGGGGTTTGACTAAGGAAAACCCCCCATTAGATCAACTCTTTTAAGCTTTTTTGCAAGAATTTTATGAGATCTAGAATTAGGTTTCCATCAGAATTTGTTGTGCAGGTGTCAAGGTATAGATCTGAGTTTTGAGATTGCAGAAATCAGAAAGTGGACTGACTCACCATGCATTATGAATGAGTCCCTCCTAAGGTGCATTTTTGAGTCAGATGCAGTTTCAAATCCC
This sequence comes from Sequoia sempervirens, assembly GCA_007258455.2. Taxonomy (NCBI): domain Eukaryota; kingdom Viridiplantae; phylum Streptophyta; class Pinopsida; order Cupressales; family Cupressaceae; genus Sequoia; species Sequoia sempervirens. The sequence continues at coordinate 14,523 of VDFB02383886.1, read as the reverse complement.
CGACTGTCAAAAAATAGATTGTGTAGAAAAGTCTTGATCTGGGACTGATTCACCCAAGGTGGCAAATGAGTCCCAGTCAGCCCAAGTTTATATTTCATCAGTTTTCTAGATTCTTCTTCAGTCCTCTACAACTTCCCAGGTGCACACATTCTGAGAAATAGCTTTCTGTTTAGCTAAAAATGGCTTTTTTGTTCATTATTTCAATCTTTTTACAAACAACAATGTGTTTTCAAACAAGGCATAAATCTTAGTTTCACATTCATTTTCATTCATTTATATTAGTCAATTGCATTTAGTCATCTTCATTTACATCAAGCAACATTGAATCATCATAATTTGAGTGATTCATAAGAATTTTTGGCACTCTCTCTCCTATTAGGTGAAAAACCCTAGAAGTGCAAGAGTAGCCATTAGGGTACCAAAAATCTATGTTTCATTTTGATGAACCTAACTTTTGAGAATAATAACATTCTGATTTACATTTATAATTACATCTTAGGTCTTCATTATTTCATGCTCTTGCATTGTTTTAGGGTTCTTAAAGACATTGCATTAGTGAGAGCATTCTTTAGTTTACATCATTGCATTTCAGTGAACTATTCCACATCTCTACATCTGCATTATGTATTTGCATTTTACAGACTTGAAATTTTACAAAAACAAAAAAAATTAGAAAAACATTAAAAAATTCATCTCCTGGGACTCATTCGCCACTTAGGGCGAATCAGTCCCTTTATAGTTTTCCATTAGAATTTCTAGATTTTAATTTCTTGTATTGCATCTTTCTATTTTTTGTCATTACCTTTTTGTTTTAGTTCAGTTCTTTCTATTTTCTTAGCATAAAATTCATTTCTTTTCATGGAATTTATGGATAGTCTTATACTTTTACAAGTTCCATTTTCAGACATATTTCATAGTCCTTTTAGATCATCTTACATTGAGGAAACTCTACCAAATATCCAAAACCAATCACATAACACGTCAAATGATCCAAGTAAACACATGATTCAAATTCGAAACAACATCTCATCTAAGCCACTTAGTAGTGATGATGTTGATAAGTTTTGATGAAGCCCTTAAGGGTGTCCTCTCACTCACTTCATCCTCTAATGCTTGCAATGAGAAACATAAAACCCTTAATGATAAATCCCCCCTCAAACCTTTTGATTGTGATGACTTTGATTTGTTAGATGAAGCCCTCCAAGACTTCATCTCGCATAAGCCATCCACTAAGGTTTGTGGTAACCAAATCATGATAATAAACATTCATACCTCATGCTTTTCTTGAACATCCTAACCTAGTTGATGATCGTTTACCCCTAAAACCTTTTAGTAGTGATGATTTTCATTTTCTAGATGATTCTCTTGAAGACTTCATCTCATCCAACTCATCTTCTATGGTTTGTGGTGACACCTCTAAAATCAAGGACGCTAATGTAATTCAACCTAAACTTATCCTTTACTCACCCTCACATCCACTTCATCTCTCTAATCGACCACGATACACCTTATACTCACCTAACACTAATGTATCACAACAATCTAGTAATGATATTGTTGCTAATACATGTAACACATGAAATAACCCACAACCACCACAACCAATTCCACCTTCATTACCTTTACCTAATCCATCTAGTGCTCTTCATTATAACCAACCTACAAAGGAGTATGAACTTGTTGAACAATTAAAGAATACTCCTGCCAAAATCTCTCGTTGGGATTTATCTCAAACTTCACCAAATTACCACACCATTCTTCAAACTTCTCTAAACCAAATCACAATTCATCCTAGAACCACTTTGAATGATGTGGCAGCTCTCATCCAAAAACATAGTCTTGATATTACTTTTCATCAACATGAGCTCCCTCCTGTAGACTTGCGAAAACAACATGATGCCTTTATGATAATTGATCAATTCCATGGCACAAGTATCAAAGGAACTCTCATAGATAATGGTTTTTCCCTAGTGTGAGTCTCCTTGATCGATTAAAAGTTGATAGATCACAAATAATACCCGATTCCATTTCTATTTGAGGATTTGATAATACAACAAAGCAACCGCTTGGGATAATTACTTTACCTATTACAGTTGGGGTGGTTACTTTGTAGACTCCTATCCATGTCACGCCTTACAATCTTTCATATAATCTCCTTTTAGGCTAACCATGGCTTCATGAGATGAATGCAGTGCCTTCAACCCTTCACCATATCATGAAGTATGTCTACAACAATTGTATATATCAAATTGAAATAGACCTTGAGCCTGAAAGTTGCTTGCAGCTTGAAAAGGGGGTTCCAAGTCCTTTGAAAACATTGATTCCAACCTCCAACATAGACCCTCTTGAAATTGAACACAACGATATGGAATCAGTCTGTAAATTATTTGGTGATGATTGGGGATCCTTAGAATTCACACCCTCATTTATGGGCGAATACATAATTATGCAAAAGAAAGATGAGAAACAAGAACAACCAACAATTATGTCCACTCAAAATTCTGAACAATTGTCTCAAACATCTCTCTTACAATATGGATGAAAATGCAACCTACACATCAAATTTTGATGAGATAGATTATCAATTCCTTCCTACCCTACGTAAAATGGAAAGGCTTTATGGGAAAGGTTATAAATTTGTAAAAAAATTAGGCTATACTGGAAAAGGGTGTGGAAAACATGAACAAGGTATTCATGTCCTTATTGAACCTAATACACAAGAAATGAAAATGAGATTGGGATATTCTTTTTCTAAAATGACTAAAGCTACTCAACAACCATCCTTAAACATTAATGTGATTGCATGTCAACCACAACACAAACTTACCATTAACCATCCTAATTTTTTGGATCCAACCCTACCACCTTCATGGTTGTATGTTGATAGTGATGTGGCTTTGAAACACATATTAGGTGATTATGATACCCCATCCTCGCTTACTTCCATCAAACAATTTCCTCATGCTATGAATGTTACCGAGCAAGAAGCAAGTGATATCACTGAAGAGTTTTCTGAATACAAAAGTCCTAAATCCAATGTACTCCCTTTAGGAGATACAATTGATGTGCTTATGGACATTAATGATAAAGATAAAGTTATTAAAATTGGGAAGTGCCTTGATGATGAGGAACAAGAAGATACAACCACTTTACTTCCTAATTTTCCTAAAAATTTTGCTTGGAAATATTTTGATATGCCAGAAATTGACCCAAAAATTGTAATGCATAACATTGTCCTTGCTAACAATGCTAAACCCCTTCATCAAAAGATTCACAAAATGCATCCTAATGTGGTCTTTCATGTTAAAGAAGAACTTGAGAAACTTCTTGATGAAGGCTTTATTAGACCTAATGATTATTCTCCTTAGATCTCAAACATTGTCATAGTTGCAAAACCCAATAATTGTATTAGGATATGCACATATTTTCAAGACTTGAATAAAGCCTCTTTAAAAGACAATTTTTTGCTTCCTAATATTGACATGATCATGGATTCAACTGCTCAACATGATTTGTTGTCATTCATGGATGAATTTTATGGTTATAATCAAATCCTTATTAACCCTCAAGATCAATACAAAAATGCCTTTACAACTATTTGGGGAACATTTTGTTGGGTTGTGATGCACAACTTATCAACGTGCAATGACATTAATATTTCATGATTATATTCACAAAATCTTGGAAGACTATGCCGATGATATCCTCGCTAAATCATTAACTCAACATGACAATGTAAACGTCCTTCACAAAATATTTGAAAGAATCAAACAATATACCATGTGATTGAATCGAAAAAAGTGTTTATTTGGTGTAGATAGTAGTAAAATTCTAGGGTTTGTCATATCTCATAGAGGCATTGAGGTGGACACAAAGAAAATCAATGCAATTGTTAACATGCCACCTCTTAAAAATATTTCTCAGTTACACACATTACAAGGTTGAATTCAAGTTATCCGTCATTTTGTAGCCTCTTTAGCCAATTGCACATTACCTTTCACGCATCTCCTTAAAAAGGGTGTTCCTTTTGATTGGGATGAGGATTGTAAATAGGCTTTTGAGAGTCTATAGGAATATTCATAAACTCCACCTATTTTACAACCGGTTGTGCCACATAGACCATTTATCTTGTACACCGCCACATCTACCCATGCTCTTGCAACATTATTGGCTCAACATGATGATAATGGTAAATAGCACCCTGTTTATTACATCAGCCACACCTTAATTGATTATGAGACACGATATTCACCAATTGAAAAATGATGTTTGGCTCTTGTATTCACTACTAGTAAGTTGCGACATTATTTACTAAATTTTGAAGTACTATTTGTCACAAAATTTGATCCTCTTCAATATATTTTCAACAAAACGGATCTATCTGGATGCTTAGCTAAGTGGGTGATGTTGTTAACTGAGTTTGATCTTAAATTTGTTTCACAAAAAGCAATCAAAGGTCAAGCCTTAATTGATGACTTAGTTGATGCTCCTTCTCCCTTTGCTTTAACTACTACTAATTCATTTCCTGATGATCATGTCTTAACTGCTGATATTAAGCCTTGGGAGTTATTTTTAGATGGATCTAAGTGTCGAACAGGTTTCAGTGTTGGAGTGGTACTAATTCCACCTGACGAAAAACCTATTCCCTTATCGTATCATTTAAATTTCCTATGCACAAATAATACAGCTGAGTATGAGGCATTGATTGCAGGTTTTCAAGCTGCTCTATCTCTACACGCTAAACATATTAAGATCTTTGGCAATTCACAATTAGTCATCAAACAAATCAATGGTACATAACAAGCTAAACATGAAAAAATATTAAAATACAACGATCTTATAATGAAACCATTAGAAAAATTCGACTCATTCACCATTGATAACATCTCACACAAAGATAACCGACATGTGGATGCAATGGCAAGTGTAGCTTCCTCATATCCCCACACGATCCTTCTATAGATTTCACCTTCGTTATTCATCCCATCATGAACCCTTCGATCGATACTCCATTAGAAGAAATTTTGGTGATAACTCAAGTAGCTTTGTGTGAATGGTATGATACAATATACAACTACTTAAAAGATGGTACCATTCCCGAACCTACCACAATGAATACTCGAAAGTGCTTACGAAAACTCTCAACTAAATATGTAACCCTTGCAGACACGTTGTATAGAAGATCTTTCAATTGTCTCCTATTATGCTATCTTAAAGATTTTGAAATCCCTTTAGCACTCGAATAGGCTCATGTTGGTGCCTGTGGAGGTCATTTTGGAGGTTGTTCGTTAGTGCAAAAACATATTTGTATGGGTTATTATTGGAGACATATGGAGAAGGATTGCATCACCTATGTTAAACGATGTCATAAATGCCAAGAGCATAGAAATTTGATTCACGCTCCATGCCAATGTTTCCATTTGGCCATTTTTAGTATGGGGGCTAGATCTTATTGGAAAAATTTCACCTCCTTCTGTTGGACACACATTTATTATAACTGCAACAGATTATTTTACAAAATGGATAGAAGTTATTCCCCTTCATTCAACAACTGCTGAAGTAATTTGTCATTTCATCTTGGAACATATAATTGCTCACTTTGGACTTCCTTCTACAATCATTTCAAATAATGGAAGGCCATTTAAGAATAATGAAGTTCAACAATTTGTTTAACTATTCAACATTCAACACCAATTTTCTACACCATATTGTCTGCAATCCAATGGACAAGCTGAAAATACTAATAAACTTCTTGAACAAATCCTTAAGAAAACTATTAGCAATAATCATAAAGATTGGCATATGCAACTATCCTATGTGCTTTGGGCTTATAGAACTAATGTTCAATCATCCACTAGAAATACCCCTTATAGCCTTGTTTATGGTATTGATACGATTATGCCCTTAGAGTTAGAAATTCCTACTATACGAGTTGCTCTCCGATATCTTTTTGATGATGACATGTATAAAGCTCAATGATTACATCAACTTGAGATGCTCGATGAACAACGCATTAATGCTCTTGAACATCTACAAGCTCACATCAAACAATTGCAATGCAAACAAAACATTCATGTTATCCCTAGATCATTTTCTAAGGGAGATTTTGTTCTTATTTAAAATCAATGAAATGTTAGTGTTGAAAACGAAGATAAAGATAAGTTTAGCCCTAATTGGTTGGGACCTTATATAGTTTATACCAATTATGGGTCTAGTGCTTATCTCTTAAATTAGCTTGATATAACACCCCTTTGGGAACCCATTAATGCCACACATTTGCATCAATATTATCTCTAATCCCCTTCGAATAGTATGATTGGTATAACAGTGTTGATTATGTTTATTTGATTCTATTCTAAATAACTTTCAGGGTATGTGTAGGATCATCATGGAAAAAATAGGCCCTTAAGTGGCAAAAAATTTAGAAAAATCAGAGTTAGGCAACTTGACATAAAAATTTGAATAAGTTATCTATATTATTTCAAAAATATGTAACAATAGAATATATAGAAAATTGAATGTAGTTTCTAAATTACTAGGTTTATTTAAAAAAATAAAAATCTATTTGGTGAAAATTGAAATTTCAATGTAGTAGTACTTAAATTTCAGGGAAAAAATAAGAAGTAGGTGTCTGTCTAACACCCTAACCACAATAAAATGATAATATTTTTTTATAAGATTTTAGATATAAGTAGAGGACTCATGTCCAGATGTGATGCATATTTTTTTGTAATTTTTTTCCAAGTAAATAATTAATTAAAATTTTTATTACAACTTTTTAAAAATATAAAAACTTCGTATGTCTGACCACCTTAAATTGGTCAAAACTTCATGAAATTCAATTTTTTTTTTTTTAATCCTATAGTATGCAAAGCATAGAATGTGACACATGTTTTGCATTCAAAAAATGTGATACTATTTGAAAGCTATAGATGTTTTTCAATCACCCTATCAATAAGGACTTTAGTCATAATTCAAATAGAAAATGAATAATAATTATTTATTAAATTTAAAGTAAAACATAATTTATATTGGTGGAAAGCTAAGAATCTCCTTTAAAAACCCTTTTCGTTTCATCAATTTGGGTAAAAAAAAATTGTCAGCCACATTGTCCATCATATCACTTACATATTGCCGCTTTTTGGCCCATCATGATCCTACACATACCCTTCACATTGCTTTGTTCTTGACAACTAAATTTGTGTTTGTCCTGAACACTAAGGTAATTATTCTCATTTTATAATTGCTTTAGGTTTCATACTATTTTCCCCTTTCCTGTTGGGTTAAGTTAAATCCTTCTTAGTGTATTTAATTTAACATATCCTTTTTCTCATTACCAATGTTGTATCTATGCTAAAACTGAAATATGTTTTACATTAGATCGCATCAATTCTATTAAATCATGTAGCCATTAATTAAATACTTTTACCATAAGTCATTTAATTAATCACGTAGCATTTAACTTTCACATAAAAGAGATACATCATCATAATATCAAAGGTGCATGTCTATATATATATCAAAGTTTTATATACATCTCAAAATCATATACAATATCATAATGGTCTATGAGAGCTAGACCCCTCAGGATTTGGTGCTCATGATCTAGTCCCTGGATGTCGTGAGACGGTCGTGTGTGACCGTGATCGCAAACTGTCGAGTCTAAGTGTATACTCCAGACCCTGTACTCGCTCAGTGGCTATAATCCGCTCATCTACCATCTGGTCCCTCTCCACTCGTGCTTGTGCTAGCTCTACACGTAGTCTCTCTACCCCTGTTGAGGTCTGTGTTGACTGTAATACACTCTTAGCCCGACGAAGTTTCCTCCTCACACTCTCGTATGCTACCCGCAGCCTCGCGAATGGTCTGAGTGTCTCTAGCTCCTCCTCCACGATCGGTGGGGGCACGTAGTCAGGATCTATCTCATCCTCCTCGAGGGATGTTGACACTATCTCTATGGCTACTTGACGATAGAACTCTCACCAGTCTCTCATCACTCCTACAAGATAGATTATGTACACAATCAATAACACATCATCATGATATATATATACACAAATAAAGCATAAATCACTAAAGGACATGCATAAAATCAAAGATCATCACCTATGTCTCTAGATGCATGAGTAATGTCAACCTCCTCATCTCTGGGAGGGCATGGAGGATGTGCTAACCTCTCTCTGACTTTGCATGTTGATGTCTGTTGTAGCTACTACTCGTGATCTAGTCCTGTAAGTATGTGAGGACTCTCCATGGGTGTTGGCAAGAAGTTGAGTCCACTTTTTGGCCAAAAAGTAAGTGTTTTCCCTAATTTTCAGAATTTGACACATTTGACCTTAAAATTTGAAGCACTTAGAGATGGAATCTTTAAAAAAGTCACTGATCATAAAATGTAGTACTCAGAGTCTAGTTTCCAAATATGTAATTTATTTCAATACCCAAATTGTACAAATTGAGTTTCAATAAGCGTTTCTAAAAACCACTGTTTAAAATTCACTTTTTTTTACCATACCATGCACTTGTACGACATCCATATTTTGACTTAAATTATCGTATTTTTCTAAATCCTTTTGGGAAAAGATTTGTGACTCACTAAAGCTTGTTTTAGATATTATTTTTTAATTTTTTATTGAATATTTTTTTTTGTTAATTTTTTATTATGCATATTTGTTGTTTTGAAAAATTGTCATGTGCAACATGCATAAGATGACCTAAACTTATTATATTTTTGATTTTATTTTTTTAAATTTGAAAAGAATTATCTGAAGTTTGTTCTCGTGCAATCCGTTCGTCAAAATGTTATGTTGATCAAAAGTTATTAAAATACTAAAAAAACCTAATAATTCAAGTTTATGGACTAGTTTCATTAGAAATTAATTGTAAAATAGAAAAAATAATCAAATTATAAAAAAATTTACATATTTGGAATTTGCACTGTCTCATCTATAATGGGTTTTAGTTTCGTAAAAAAAATCTACAAAATAGGTATTTAGATGTATGTCCAACGTCACTATTTTCTTGTGACATTAGCATGACTTTCAAATAGAAAATCAAACCAAGTCCAAAGCTTAGGTTCGGGTCCCCAAGATATTTCCCGAACCAAAAAAAAGCCAAAAACCCGACCAAAAATTCGTATTTTAAAAAATAGGATCTCATTTTAAAACAGGATCTCGTTTGATAAAAAACATTTTTTTATGGTTCTACGAAATGGGATCCCATTTTGTAAATTACCAAAAACAAAAAATTTCCATTTTTGGAAAGTTTTCAAAACAGGATCCAAAAATTTTTCTTTCCATTTTTGGGAAATTTTTAAAATGGGATCCTATTTTTGGAAAAATTTCAAAACGGGATCCCGTTTTAAAAATTTAGGCTCGAGATCTCGAAGCTAAACGCGATCCCGCTTTTTAAAAAGCAGGATCCCGTTCTTAAAAACTTCCATGTTTTGTGGACTCATCTTCTTGCATTTACCCCCATGCTCGTACCGATCCTCAGTAGCTACATCATCACTCTCACCTAGGGGTGGCTCCTCCTCGTAATAGTAATCCTCCTCATAGTCCTCCTCCTCCTCTCCTCCATCCTGGTCCACATAATCAGGATAAGCATCAGACTGGTACTCCTCATCAATCACATTTGTAAAAATATATGTTGGCCTGTACCGTACCTCCTTTGCTCTCTCCTTTGGCTCATCACCCTCATCTGTTGTTGCCTCCACATCACCGAGAGGGAAATCCATAGGTAACACAGGAGTTGGTCGTGCATATGACCACCACTCCTCGTACTCATCTGTGCTACCAACATCATCAACGTCGGATGCTGGTGGTTGGTCATGATCTGAATCATCAAAATCACTCTCATGAACATGATCTATAGTCAGATAAATAGTATCCCCTAGCCTCCGGGCACTCCACACTGAATGTCTAATGAAGGGGCATGCCCTGGTGGTGTCTGAACCTATCCAAACTGTCACATGACTCACCCGTAATAGAATGGTTGTATGACGTAGTCATGCCTCCCTACTAGATATACTAGATCTATCCATCTGCATCCTCCATAACTGCCCAGTGGGAATTGGCCACTGCAGAGTAAGTAGATAAGGTCTCCATAGTATCTTGTCCTCCTCTAGTTGGTCGAATCTCACCCTCCAAAAGTGTAAATCCCCATACTGCCATAACCATCGCAAAGGGTAGCCAAATGCTTGTGGGTATTCTGCCGCTATAGTACAAGGATATCTGACAGGCCTGGTACATGTGATATGCTCAAGGTACCACACCTACAGAAGTATACAATGGACCATACTGCTGATCTCTCGATATACAAATCTCCCAAGATCACAGTACAAATGTGCTAGAATGCATCGACCCCATGCATAGACTATCCTTTGCTCATACATCCCTTTTATCAGGTGTACCAATCCCCCATCCAAGTGTGTCGCTTTTTCATCTGGATTGAGCACTAGTGCCATTGTATGCATCATAATCCATCTCACCACAAGAGCTTGTGAGTACAACAACATAGGCAGCTTGATCCACGCTCTAACCCTCTCATCATGGATCAACCCTCCTAAACAGTACTGCATATCTCTCTTCTTCTCCCGGAATGACCAATCCCCCCAGAAATACACTCGCTCTCCCCAAATAGGAACTTGGAGAATGTGGTGTATGTCCTCGAGAGTGATAGTCATTTCCTCATTGGGAAGATGAAAGCTACAAGTATCTACATCCCAATGCTCGCACAAAGCCATTAGCATGGCATTATGGTATCTCATGGGTGGCATCATGTATTCCCAATAGATACCCACTGACTGCAAATGCTCTGTCTCTGTCGTTGATAGTGCTAGTGATAGATCTCTTAAAAATGAAAGCTCTCTTCCCCCTAGCTGCTACCATGACCAGGCGGGAACCTATCAAAATCATTATAGAATGCTCTAAATTTCATCTAAATATCTTCAATTTTCATATTATTCATCAGGCAAGTGTGCTAAATTTAATCTAGTATTCTTTTCTAATGGCCCTAGTCACTTTAGAACCCTTATTGGACACTTTGCAAAGAAATGGGATGCTTTGCAAACAAAAGGAACACTCTGCGAACAAATGGGACACTTTGTGAAAAAAGGGGACACTTTGCAAAAAAAAATTCCAAGAATCATAAATTAACCTATCCATGCATAAAACTCATTAAATTATCATCAAATGACATGGAAAATTTGCAGAATTGACTCACCTTATCATACCACTCGCTGCATGCCACCTGCTCATGAAGCTCATCCAATCGCGGAGGTGTGTAATCCCGTCTGCTCAACATGTTCTTCTCCTACTCGTCACTCTCAAGCTACATGAAGGTAAAATGAATAGTACGTGACAAATTATTTTCATCCATTGCTTTGTATTACTTTTCATCTCCTTTTACTTTTACATATTACCCTAATGTTATCATCTTTTCAACGAACTTATAATATAGCCATTCTTCAAATTGACATAATGGGAGCTAGGGTAATCTATTTTTGACGCCGTTCAATGCATTGGAATCATGATTCCACACCCGACATCATTATTCACCTATCATTATGTGGCATGGTACTTGGAAATTCCCTATTATAGGGTATTTCTTCTTCGACCTGGCTAGATTGCTACCTTGATTCCACCTTCGTAAAGCAAGCAGAATCAAAGAGGGGCATGCATCTACCCTCAAATTAGATTCCTAAGAGTTAGATAAAAGGATGTTTGGATAATTAATGAATGTGTGTTGTAGGATGCGGTTCCTAATGTTGTGGTTATGCAGATAACAACAATAGGGGCTTCGTTCTCTCATCTTCTAAATGAGTATCCTTTTATGTAGTAAGGTGCATCATTTATAGTCCTTTAGCTTACATATGCACATAGAGTCATATTGGCGCTAAAGTGGGAGCTAAATGTGCCATAGAAAATTGGACCCACTTTTGAGTCCCTTCACATCATTTCCCCTTCAAAACAACATTTATGTTGGAATTGTGTGCCTCAATCCCACAGGCTGAAACTTCTTGTGAGAAATTTTGGTGAGACTGGTGAGATGTCTGGCCGATCTACTAGCTGATCCTGAACTATCACTGTGACCTCCTGAATGTCTTGGCGATCGGCATCTGAAACCTTCAGTGTAACCTTGGACTGTTGGAATGATGTCTCGGCGACGATAGGAAGTCTTGCCGATATCAGCGTGACCTTTGGTCTGTCTGGCCAATGTGGAAATTGGTATGACATGCTCCTATCGGCATGAAGTCTTGGTGACCGGGAGATGTCTCACCAATTGGAGTCATCAAGGTAACGTGGAAGCATCGGTAAGAGGTCTTGCCGAAGGTTGAGTGTCTCGTCGACAGTGTTACATTCAGGGCATCGGGATAACATAAGGGTTCGGTAGGAACTCTTGGCGACTGGGAGATGTCTGGCCGACAGAAGTCTTCGAGGTGAAATATGAACGCTCGGTATGAAGTCTCAGTGATGGGAATTTGTCTCACTGACGGTGTGAGATGTGTTTGGCATGAATCCTAGTGAACAGTGGTCTTGGGGTAACCTGGAGACTTTGGTGTGAAGTCTTGGCGATATGGAAAGTCTCACCGACGGATATGCTTTTGGGGTCTTCGGTGTAACTTGAAGGCATTAATATGATGTCTTGGTGAAGAGTGATTGTCTCACCGATGAGGCAGTATGTTGTCGGTATGACTCCTGGCGACTATTCGGTGCTCGGTATGACCTTTGCCTAAGTCTTTCCGATAGTGACATCGGTATAACATGAAGAGCTCGGTGTGATGTCTTGGTGAAAGACGATTGTCTCACTGAATGGAATACTCATGCCAGCATGACTTGAAGACTTCGGTATGAAGTCTTGGTGAACTACGGTTGTCTTGCCAATGGAAAAGCTAATATCGATATGACATTTGAACTTCGGTATGATGTCTCATTGAATGGCGATTGTCTCGCTGATGAGAATGCTAAGGTCGATGTAACTTGAATACTTTGGTGTAATGTCTAGGCGAAGAGTGATAGTCTTGCTGACTGATGAACTCTTCAGAATACTTTGTGATCTTCGGTGTGAGGTCTTGGCGACATGGTGAAGTCTCAGCGATAGCTCTTTGGACTCGATGTAACCTCTTGCCGATAGGGATGACTCTTGGCGATATCGAATGTTGGCTATGTTGGCATCGGGGAGACACGGTTAGTGTCTCACTGACATGACAACACAGGTTGAACGCCCTTGACCGTTTGAAGACTGTCCTATGTGGTGTGACCTGGACGTATTATCTTCTATGCAAGGAAGTGGAAACATCTACGATGCTGAGCTGGAGATTGTTGTTTGACAGTTATGATCTTGAACTGATTCACAGAGCCAAAGGAGAATGAATGTATATATGCATGCATTGGACATTCTGTATTTGGAGTTCAGGGAGTGTACAAGGTGTACAGAAAGAGCTGGAGAGAACAAGAGAAGTGATAGAGAGAGGATCGAGTGGCTGGCTGAAAGGCCGAAGTAGAGGAAGAGAGAGGCAGAGTTATGCTACTAGAATTTCTCCTGATCATGAATGCCATGGTTGATCTCTCAGGGATAGTTTGCTACCAGTTGTATCCATAATGAACAAGATGTAATCTCTGAAAAGGCTATGAGCCTGAAACTGTATTGTAACTTTCTGTTGCTGAATAATACAATGGCTCAAACTTTGGAGAGGGGTTTTTCACCTGAAAGGGTTTTCCCCACGTAAATATTTGTGTTCTATTTTTGTCTCATCTTTCATGTCTATATTGATTATGTTAGAGAATCTGTTAAAGCATGTTCTTGAATTTACATGTGTTTTTCTCAGAAGGATCAATGTGGGAAATAAACTGTCTGTTTCCGCTTTAGGACATAGTAGTACATGTCTTTGAGGCAACCTAATCAAAATGAAAGTCACTGAAGGTACTACTGTTCTCAAAGATTTCTCTAAGATGCCCTAACTTTCCCTTACAAGTGGTATCAGAGCATTCTTCTGGTTGTTGGTTCTGGGTATTTCTCCTATGAAGATTTCTTAGCTTGATAGGCTGAAAGAAATTTGGAGGAATGGACTGATGTATTGATCCTTTGATGAGTGGAAGTCTTGTGGTATTCTGAGATAGCATGCAGCTTGAAGGATGGTCAAGATGAAAAAGGGAGTTGATCATGTTGTGATCTGTGTCTCTTGGCTAGTAGCGGTATAACCTTGAAGTATGAGGTGGATTTTCTTTTCTTTGTGGTTGTGTAGCAGTAAAGCTTTCATATTGGGTGTGTGTGTGATAGGCTCCTGGATGATATGGAGAAGCCTTGGTTGTTTCTCAGCCATGGAAGAGAGTGCTTATGCTAGGTGGTGGTTCCTAGTGTTGGAAGGAATTGTTCCCTGTTAACCTTGAATGCTTGAAGGCTATGGAGTTAATCATTAAGATGATTTGCAAGCTTCTAAAATAGCCTTTCTCTCTTTCTCGGATGCATGTACATGGTAGTGGTTTTAGAGTTGGCCTGAAAGGGGCTTGGATTCTCCTAAACTGC